>JBAIZL010000428.1:430000-667500 GCA_036971475.1 Prosapia bicincta
AATCTAATTTATACATAGAATTTCACATGCTATCCACATATTATCAAAACTTTAAACCAATCCTAACAGAAACATTCATTACTTTTTAGAGCATGTTAAAACTATGATACATCTTTTTGTACTTTATATTTGAAAAATATTTGTTAAGCTATTCTTTATATTTACATGTATATATATAACACACGCACGTATGCATACACACACAACACACACACACACACACACACACACACACACACACACACACACGCGCGCGCGCACACACACACACACATAAATAAATAAATAAATATATATATATATATATATATATATATATATATATATATATATATATATATATATATATATATACATAAGTGAGCTTAATTTTCAGATTTTACGGCAAAGTTTTCTTTCTTTTGAATAAAGTATTAGTAAATATTTAATACTTCCTATCCAAGAATGTGTAGAGATTTCCGTATTTATCTGTAAAATTATTTTTAAGTGAAAGCTTTTCCTAATTTTTCATGAATATTTTCCACAGGTAACCAACAAATATACTCTATTTACCTAAATATTCTTTCTTTATAAACAGAAATTATAATTGCATATACGTATAGTATGGTTATATTATAAGTTACTTATATATAAATATATATGGATAACTTAAGGACTAAACATTATCTAAAGCAGCACTTATAAGATGACAGGGTTAGAGAAGAGAACGGATTGTACATCCATACGCATCTGGTTACGCTGTTAGGTTAGTGGGAAATGTCTTTTAAAAACAAGCATAAAATTACTTCGAAAAATAATTGTGGAAACTCTAAAAGTGAGATCTACCACAACGGTTAGTTTACGATGATTAGACACAGAAAGGGCGTGAAGTCATCTCCACGTGTTGTGGAGCTCTTAAAGTAGAATAACTTCTGGGGAGGCGTAATTTCTAATTTCGGTTGTGTGGGAAAGCATAAACGATTTTTCTTTTGTTTATTAGCTTAGACTACAGAAGAAATTCATGCCAGGATTGGTTAGAGTAAAAAAACGAAAATCATTGATGGACTAAACATGAAGAAAGCGAAACCATGAGAAACGATGAAAATCAAGGAATCTGAAAGAGAGGCAGTTAGGCTCTAAGAGCCGGAGAGGACAGTTGAGCTCTGGGAACCGGAGATGAAGGGCGTTAAGTTCGAAGATGAACGGGGTAAGGAATAATGGAGAAGTGAATCAAGATGTGGGAGTCAATTGTTTAGCTGATGGCGAAATCAAGAATTCGTAAGAGTTACAAGTTTCCAAAGGAGCAATATTCGGACCAAGAAAATATAAGCCCCTTAATCAACCTTGGTAACCAAATGGACCACGCCGTCACATAGTATCTTACACCGAAAGATATATTAAAGTTAATCTATGTTGTTGGTTAAGATAATTTTAGGGCTAAGAATTCTTCTTCTTCTTCCATGGCGCTACAGTCAGGTGTGGACCTTGGCCTCCTCAATGAACCTTAGCCAGGTAGCACGATACTGTGCAGCTTCTTTCAAATTCCGCACAATTAGCAGGTTCTGGCATCCTAAGTGATGCAATCCATCCCTCTAAGTTAAGGACATCCTTTTGCTCTCATTTTGTAGATAGTTCCATCTAACAGGCTCCTGGGTACACCACTCTCCTCCATCGCCCATATGCTCTCCCCAGCGCAGTCTTCCATTAGTTATTACTTTCCATATATTAGGTTCTCATAACAGCTCGTAAAGATCACAATTTCTTCTCCTCCTCTACCAACATCCACAGGCCCACGAATCCTTCTGAGGATTATCCTCTCGAATATTGTCAGGCTGTTTTCTTCACTTCTCGTTAATGCCCAAGCTTAAGAGGCATATGTTAGTACAGGACGGATCAACACCTTATACAGCATCATTTTTGTTTTCCTACATAAAAAAACTACTATTTATTTCAATAATTTAGATTTATTGTTATTGAGATGGAAATACTAAGTGAAATTGATACAAACGTATTTTTGATATAGTTTATTTTCTAACATACACTATAGTGTACTCTTATTATATATATATATATATATATATATATATATATATATATAGAGAGAGAGAGAGAGAGAGAGAGAGAGAGAGAGAGATCAAAATCAACTAAGGTTATTCAAATACAATAATTATTTAATAATTTATATTCAAAGCTTTTCGTTGACAAATAGTACCAACATCATCAAGAATGAATAATACAATAAAATTTTTAATATAAATTAATAAATAATACTTGTGTTTGAATAGCCTTATTTGTTTTTTATTATTATACAACAAAACATATATATATAAAGAACTTAATCAAAATACAAATACAAGAATTATAATTGAATTTATAAAATAATTCTTGTATTTGTATTTTGACTAAGTTCTTTATTAATACACAAGAATACATATTGCGATATTTATATATGTATATACATAATCAAGTAGAGTGTTATTTTCTTGAATTCTTTATAAATTTTAATTTGAACTGCAGTTTTGTAAAATAGCATGGACAATGCAAAGTAAGATTTTAGTAGAATATTACCAAGTATCATTAACTATTACTAATAAATTGATAATCTTTTTAAAACCTTTTCAGTTTCATGTTATGTGTGATGTTTTATTTTCAGGTTGAAGTCAATGTTTTTTTTTCAACACACAATACAAGGTCAAAGGTAACACTGAAAAGATTTCAATTAATTTTTATTATTGTTTATAATTTTTAAGTAATAAATTAAATGAATAAAACCCTTACCTGTGTGCAAAATACACACTAACTTTGTTTCTAGCATTATTCTGGTAGAAATATAGAGTTAATTTGTCTTTACGACACAAATTAATTAATTTAATAAAAATGTAACAATTTTGTTACAGCCGCTTTGTTAAATATTTCGATAATTTACTATCGTAGAATTCATGACAAACTTGCAGTGTCTCTTCTTTCACACTCTTAATCTCGCCAGAAACCATCTCCTTTTATATCGCCTCAGAGCAAATTTTGGTTGTCTGAGCCGTCTCTTCAGTGACTATTTACGCTAACAAACAATATCCCAGTGACAGTTTTGTGCCAATATTAGGAACAGCTACTTCCCGTTGACAGCATTGAAGACAGCGTTGAAGTGATCAAAGGGTAGAAAGTATTAAAACTTTCTACGAAATTTGTTGAAATTCGAGTATAATGTGATGAACTATGCCAAAATATATCGAGACTTCTTGTTGTAGATGTTAACGGTCGCACATTTAGGTGTATAGACCACCCCCCCCCCTCTCTCTCTAAATATATATTCAGTTTTTAAAATTCATTCGCAAGTTCTACAATTTTATATTATATTTCCTTTAAATCCATTACATTTATTTCTTTATTTACATTCGTGAAACCAATTATATTTTCACATTTTATATTAAAAAGTACCATTTTCCTTATTTATATAACTTTGATTGTGTTATTATCTATAATATGTATTTGCAATTCTGATACTGGTTCTAAATGAAGGTTTGACAATGATTTTTTGAATAACTTTGTAATTATTATCACTTCGCAATCTGTTAACGGGAAAGTAGCCCAAATTGGTTTCTCGTTTTAAATGTAATTTATAGTATTTTGTTTCTTCGTTATTGTGGTGTTATTTAATTCATCTAATATCTTGTAATAATTACTTTCTTCTATCGTTATTTCCTATATTATATATTCTCTTTCAATTAATTACTCAGTAAGAGGAATTTAAAGTAGTTTGTTTACTTCTGAAGTGCACTGTTTATTTTTAAAGCATTTGAGTGCTTGCAATAAAGAATAATGGGAGCATATATACATGTTTTTATAAGACATCAAAAAAAAAACATGAATCTGAATAAAATTTGTAATAATTAATACATTTCTTAAGTAATATGCTTACTTCTGTTGCACGATTCCAAATCTTCCTCAAACAATAACCTCAGGGAGACCTTTGAAATGGCTATGAAAGCACTTCTAATAACAAATATTAAATACGAGATAAATCGTTTACATACAAGTAATATAGGTTTTGCAAAGCGTCTGGTAATAATACGAAATCGACTCTTTAAGGGGTGCTAAGTTTCAAAAATGTATTTTTTTACCTTCAGTTCGGGATTTATAATCGGTTCAATGGAATTTAGACTTGGAGAAACTACCACTGTCCCCTTGGGTGTATCCAGGGGCAGAAAGGAGCGAACATCCTTACGTACACCAAAGCATATAAACACTTCTTAATTGCAAAATACAAATCTGATGACTAAAAGAATTTAAGGTTAGAGAAGAAGGCAATTGAAAATAATGAAGTGTTCAGGAGTAAAACCGAGATGACAGTTCTTTCTAATGATAAAAAGAAAACGGAGTAAAACGGGTAATTACGAGCGAGAGAGTGTAAGAGTACTAGTCGAAAAGGAAAGGACTTTTGTAATTACGGTGCTTAGTTGAAACGGTTTAATACTAATTAGGCAGTAAAAAATGTTAAAAATTAGTAAACTTGATTCAAAATAATATTCATATCGTTCTGTTAGAGTGAGAAAACAATAAACTAGCAGTACTTTGTTTCTAAACGCAATACTTCCTTAAAACCCAACTGTCCTTCAAATTAATATTAATTGTTTTTAAGGCGCTTGTTGTAATCGGAAACTAGGGTGACACTGCCTACAGGATAATTTTAATCGAAGGCCTTTCTTCCTACTTATTTAATACTTTATTCGTATACCATAAAGTATCACAGTAAACCTTAAAGATCTGAAACAAAAACTTTAAATGAAATTATTTGTTTCCATCTTCAACCTGAGTTACTAGCTCATAACTATCCACTTTAACATACATAGATATGTAAACATTTGCCCATAGTAACGGTACTACAGTATGAGTTGACAATGGGATACATCTTCTGAAACGGTCGTTCTCATGTTGAAAAAGAGTAAAAGAGTATTAAGACGCAAGTAATAATAAAACTTTAAAATAATTGCAAAAATATATATCCTATAATATGTAGACATATAAAGGTAATGTTGAATTAAATGTAATTGTAATTTTCTAAACATTTCTAGTGAATGACAACAGTTATTTTGTAATACAGACATGAGAATTATTTTCCACATATTTCATGGTACCAAAAAATGTTATTTCTTGCCACTTCAGTTATTTATTACATTTATGTCATTTAAACAACCTAATGAATTATATTACTGCTTTAGTACATCTATTCTTATTACAACCTCTAATATTGTTGTGTTAATATTTATTTTGTTGCAAGTTAAAAAATTATGCTTTAATAAATATTGCAATGGATTTTAAATTATTCGATAAAAACTTTGCTTAATGTTAGGTGGTTTTTATAAAAAAAAAAACATATTCGCTAATATTTTTTATTAACATGTAGTTACTATAATAACCTGTTTTAGTTACTTTAGTTTATTCTTTATATAGCTCCAGCTGTACTTCCAACAGCAAAGGGGCTATTTTGTGAAGGAAAGCTTACCGTAACATTCTGGGCGAATTATAGGCTATAAATGTTTAAAATTTGACGTTTCCTTCATTATATATTCATAAAGAACTTCTTTCCCTTTAAAATTTACTAATTAAGCCCTTAATATAACTTTCTTGTAAAACGTGGCTCATTTGAGCGCCTAAAAATTCCTGAAATAAAATAACCAGAAAAAATAAAATTTAAATTGCCTGAAAGCACAATTAATTTTAGTTTCAATAAAGCAAAAAGAGATTTAGTGAAATTAACTTATGATTACTATATAAGTTGGCATGATTTCGAAATATACGAGAATCAAATAATTAGGAGAAAGTACGTGAATTAAACTCACCTAGATGATATCGCAAATAATTTCCAATTTCCATGATATGTAATACAATTTTTAAACAGTTTATACTGGATATACAAACCTATATCTTGGAGTTATCGGATATAAGAGTTACAAGCCTGTAAGATATTTTGAGTTATTTTTAACTACATTTTTACTCGTGTGTACATATTTTTTCTCCCAAGGTCTGTTACTACTAAACCCTGACTGTACCCAATAACTAACAGATATTTAAAAGCATATCAAACAAACATGCAAGACAAGGATCTAGACGTAGAACGGGAAGTTATTTAGTAGGCTGCTGGGATGAAATAAGACGTTTTTAAAGTGTCAGCAGGTTCATAACTTTGATTAGAGAACCACAGAATTGTTCAAAATCGGATTTACTCGGATGTTTATCACGTTTCGGCGAGGAACAAAGCTGTAACTGATATTTTCGGCCAGTTTAGTATTTTGTTTTTTACATTTGTATAACTGTTTAGAATGAATATTGTGCATACGTTTTGATTGAATATTGTGTAAATTTCAATTGAGTAAAATTGTTTCCCGGTTGATGGTCTGAAAACGTTTTTCCTAAATATTCAATAGTTAAAGTTTAATGAATGTTTATTTTTGATCAGACCCTACATCTTTAGTAAAGAGGTTTTTTTCATATTTCCAACCATTCAGAGAGCATCCAGTATCACCTGTGTTCCTCCCATATAAGTTTACTAAACACATTCTCTGGTTGGATACTATTGTCATGACCCCATCATTATAGTCCCCAGTGTCGATTTGCTACACCAGCGTCTGCGTTATTCAAGGATCGTTTCCCTTTTCATTTAGGCCGAGTGGAAGAAATCGGCTACTGTCATCAAAAGAGTATCTTTTAGCCGAGCAAAAGGTCGATTGTTAAACTAAAAGTGCAATGAGAACGATTCTCCTTTCTTCTAATTGTTAAAGAAAAGAAAATAATTGCCAAACCTATCTTTTTGAATTTGGATAATTATGTTGTAGAACTTAAGTGTTTCTTTTGCAACCTTTCTTGCTTCTAGCTGTATGGATAAATCTATCTTCGCTTCTTAGAACAAGTGGTTTTATTACTTATTACAAAAATTACTTTATTTTAATCAACACCCTTACGTCGAGTCTCCCAATAGTGATTTTAGATGTCATTAGTTGGATAGGTTAGAGCCTGTCAGACCCGTAGATGTACACTGTCCCTTCTTGCAAGAGTGCACAATGGACAGGTTTCATCAGCAGCGAAATCAGATAGACATGTTCTGTAGCTCAGCGGAAGAAAGTCACTCTTTCCCAGATGCCCTGGTATTGATCCCACGCTAACCAGACTTTCCTTTTCTTGGCCTGTGCTCAGGATCTTCATAGTTGTTTGTGTGAAATCGGTGACTGTAGTATGGATCAGATTCTTGATTCTACTCAGAATGAGTGGAGTATCTGGTTGGCTCTTTCATTACCATGAATTCATACATGGCTGAGTACCCATTAAAGGGTTATCATCCTCCTGATTAAGATGAGTTCTGCTAGTCCAGTTTGGCATTTGATTATTCTCAAGCAGCATTAGGGGTGCTTGTGAGTAGATCAAGAGCACCACGTTGTCCGGTTGTGTTTGGCTTGCAGTTGTCCAGAAGCTTAGTAAGCCGTGCTCAACTTTACATCATAATTACTAGCATTCCTTCCCACTGCCAATGAGTTTTTAAATATACAACAGTACCTTCTCGCACACGCTCTTCTTATCTCAGGCAAGGATGAGCCGTCGGAATATATGTGAAGCCATTTATTGGCCAGAAACTTAATTTTAGTGGTTTCCAAAGCGTTCAATTTGAGCTCAATGGACGTTGCTCCTGTCTTGTTTGTTGTAAGGTTGATTAGGTCAAGAGGTTTTACGGGAAAGACTGGCGTGATTATAGCGCAGTACTGTGTAGGCGCTGGCTTATGAAGAATTCACCATGAGTTTTGAGCCGTTGAGATGGATTTTTATGCGTTCCATAATCTCGTTTCCACTTGTTTCCACAAGCGTTCCACTTGTTTCCGCTTTATTGACCCTCTTAGCTCTTTCACAGAACGTGTGCTCTTATTTCTAGTAATATATAGGATTTGATGCAAGTTTATAGTTGCATGGCTTTTATTGGTGTAGATTTTGAAGCTCCAGAAGGCGTCAGAGGGCGTTGTGTGTGTGTGTGTGTGTGTGTGTGTGTGTGTTTGTGTTTGTGTGTGTGTGTGTGTGCGCGCGCGCGTGTGTGTGTGCGCGCGCGCGTGTGTGTGTGCGCGCGCGTGTGTATGTGTGTGTGTGCGCGCGTGTGTGTGTCTGTGTGTGTTTGGAGTGTGTATGGTTTATATTCGTCCTACGTCCTAGTTAATTTACTTTAGTGCCGCATTTAAGTACTGGGCATATATATGTCTTGTAGGCTGTAGATAGTATGTCCTGGGTAGCACCCCATTTTGTAGTAGCTAATTCTAGAAGTGGAAAATGCTTTTCGAGCTCTTTCGGCTGTGTCTGTGATGTGCAAGCTGTAGGATAGCTTGGAATCAAGCCTAATGCCCAAATGCTTCGGCAGTTATACTTACTGAAGGGACAGCCCTTGATAGTTTAAGTTGATGCATGGGACCATAGCTGACGCTGTGAAGAGATGAGCGATTGTCTTGTTGCCACTTCCATTTTGTTCAACCTTGCCCAAGTTGCGAGGTTTGAGAGCACTTTACTTAATGCGCCATTGCTACAGCCTATTACGAGACATCGTTGGCGAAGAAGAGGCAAGAAATTCTAAGCTCATCAACTAGGATGTTAAAGAGTAGACATATCAGTACGCCTGCCTGCGGTTCTCCTTGACTGCCTGCTTGTAAAGGAAAGTGGCATCTAAACTTAGCACCGGAAGCTAAGTTACCGGAGGAAGCTTTGAACCATTTCAGACTGTTCCCATTCAAACCCAGCTTGTGGATGAGCATTCCACGCCATATTCTATCAAATGCGGAATTGAAATCTACTAAGACAGCAATAGTTGACTGTTTTCAGTGAAACCAATCCTTTTCGGCTTAGGGAAAATTTAAGATTGGCTTTAAGTTGGTCGATTGTAGATTTATGCTTACGTAGTTATATTTGTCTCTCTCTTATTGCACCTTTTAATTCTAAAAATTCGCGGAGTTTGCGTTCAACCATTTGTTCACCGACCATGCAACATATGCTTCGAAGAGAGATGGACCGATAACTGTTATGTGCTGACTTCCTTTTTTCAATAGTTGTACATCTTCAGCTTTACTGAAGAGGACTTTATGTTCTATATTAGGTTGATTGGGTTCAAGAAGGTTCTTAGTGCTATCGGGCGAATGCCAGGTAGAACTCTTGTTTATTACAACAGAAGTATTAATTTTTTTATAATAATAAATATTATTTTGAAAACGAGAGTTTGGCGATGAAGTTGTCCTTGTCAAGCTCATGGTTTCCTATGATAGACCTTAGTATTGTTATCAACTTTAACACTTCTAGCAGCGAAGTACGTATAAATCTATAATACTCTATTGTACTTCTAGGCAATTAGAAGAATAAAGTTGTCCTTGTCAGGCTCAAGGTTCCCTATGATAGACCTTAGTATTGTTATCAACTTTAACACTTCTAGCAGGGAAGTACCTATAAATCTATAATACTCTATTGTACTTCTAGGCAATTAGAAGAATAAAGTTGTCCTTGTCAGGCTCATGGTTCCCTATGATAGACCTTAGTATTGTTATCAACTTTAACACTTCTAGCAGCGAAGTACCTATAAATCTATAATACTCTATTGTACTTCTAGGCAATTAGAAGAATAAAGTTGTCCTTGTCAGGCTCAAGGTTCCCTATGATAGGCCTTAGTATTGTTATCAACTTTAACAATTCTAGCAGCGAAGTACCTATAAATCTATAATACTCTATTGTACTTCTAGGCAATTAGAAGAATAAAGTTGTCCTTGTCAGGCTCAAGGTTCCCTATGATAGACCTTAGTATTGTTATCAACTTTAACACTTCTAGCAGCGAAGTACCTATAAATCTATATTACTCTATTGTACTTCTAGGCAATTAGAAGAATAAAGTTGTCCTTGTCAGGCTCAAGGTTCCCTATGATAGACCTTAGTATTGTTATCAACTTTAATACTTCTAGCAGCGAAGTACCTATAAATCTATAATACTCTATTGTACTTCTAGGCAATTAGAAGAATAAAGTTGTCCTTGTCAGGCTCAAGGTTCCCTATGATAGACCTTAGTATTGTTATCAACTTTAACACTTCTAGCAGCGAAGTACCTATAAATCTATAATACTCTATTGTACTTCTAGGCAATTAGAAGAATAAAGTTGTCCTTGTCAGGCTCAAGGTTCCCTATGATAGACCTTAGTATTGTTATCAACTTTAACACTTCTAGCAGCGAAGTACCTATAAATCTACAATACTCTATTGTACTTCTAGGCAATTAGAAGAATAATGTTGTCCTTGTCAGGCTCAAGGTACCCTATAATAGACCTTAGTATTGTTATCAACTTTAACACTTCTAGCACCGAAGTACGTATAAATCTATAATACTCTATTGTACTTCTAGGCAATTAGAAGAATAAAGTTGTCCTTGTCAGGCTCAAGGTTCCCTATGATAGACCTTAGTATTGTTATCAACTTTAACAATTCTAGCATCGAAGTACCTATAAATCTATAATACTCTATTGTACTTCTAGGCAATTAGAAGAATAAAGTTGGCCTTGTCAGGCTCAAGGTTCCCTATGATAGACCTTAGTATTGTTATCAACTTTAACACTTCTAGCAGCGAAGTACCTATAAATCTATAATACTCTATTGTACTTCTAGGCAATTAGAAGAATAAAGTTGTCCTTGTCAGGATCAAGGTTCCCTATGATAGACCTTAGTATTGTTATCAACTTTAACACTTCTAGAAGCGATGTACCTATAAATCTATAATACTCTAATGTACTTCTAGGCAATTAGAAGAATAAAGTTGTCCTTGTCAGGCTCAAGGTTCCCTATGATAGACCTTAGTATTGTTATCAACTTTAACACTTCTAGCAGCGAAGTACATATAAATCTATAATACTCTATTGTACGTCTAGGCAATTAGAAGAATAAAGTTGTCCTTGTCAGGCTCAAGGTTCCCTATGATAGACCTTAGTATTGTTATCAACTTTAACACTTCTAGCAGCGAAGTACCTATAAATCTATAATACTCTATTGTACTTCTAGGCAATTAGAAGAATAAAGTTGTCCTTTTCAGGCTCAAGGTTCCCTATGATAGACCTTAGTATTGTTATCAACTTTAACACTTCTAGCAGCGAAGTACCTATAAATCTATAATACTCTATTGTACTTCTAGGCAATTAGAAGAATAAAGTTGTCCTTGTCAGGCTCAAGGTTCCCTATGATAGACCTTAGTATTGTTATCAACTTTAACAATTCTAGCAGCGAAGTAGTGTTTATCCAAGTTATGTGCCTATAAATCTATAATACTCTATTGTACTTCTAGGCAATTAGAAGAATAAAGTTGTCCTTGTCAGGCTCAAGGTTCCCTATGATAGACCTTAGTATTGTTATCAACTTTAACACTTCTAGCAGCGAAGTACCTATAAATCTATAATACTCTATTGTACTTCTAGGTAATTAGAAGAATAAAGTTGTCCTTGTCAGGCTCAAGGTTCCCTATGATAGACCTTAGTATTGTTATCAACTTCAACACTTCTAGCAGCGAAGTACCTATAAATCTAAAATACTCTATTGTACTTCTAGGCAATTAGAAGAATAAAGTTGTCCTTTTCAGGCTCAAGGTTCCCTATGATAGACCTTAGTATTGTTATCAACTTTACCACTTCTAGCAGCGAAGTACCTATAAATCTATAATACTCTATTGTACTTCTAGGCAATTAGAAGAATAAAGTTGTCCTTTTCAGGCTCAAGGTTCCCTATGATAGACCTTAGTATTGTTATCAACTTTACCACTTCTAGCAGCGAAGTACCTATAAATCTATAATACTCTATTGTACTTCTAGGCAATTAGAAGAATAAAGTTGTCCTTTTCAGGCTCAAGGTTCCCTATGATAGACCTTAGTATTGTTATCAACTTTACCACTTCTAGCAGCGAAGTACCTATAAATCTATAATACTCTATTGTACTTCTAGGCAATTAGAAGAATAAAGTTGTCCTTGTCAGGCTCAAGGTTCCCTATGATAGACCTTAGTATTGTTATCAACTTCAACACTTCTAACAGCGAAGTACCTATAAATCTATAATACTCTATTGTACTTCTAGGTAATTAGAAAAATAAAGTTGTCCTTGTCAGGCTCAAGGTTCCCTATGATAGACCTTAGTATTGTTATCAACTTTAACACTTCTAGCAGCGAAGTACCTATAAATCTATAATACTCTATTGTACTTGTAGGCAATTAGAAGAATAAAGTTGTCCTTGTCAGGCTCAAGGTTCCCTATGATAGACCTTAGTATTGTTATCAACTTTAACACTTCTAGCAGCGAAGTACCTATAAATCTATAATACTCTATTGTACTTCTAGGCAATTAGAAGAATAATGTTGTCCTTGTCAGGCTCAAGGTTTCCTATGATAGACCTTAGTATTGTTATCAACTTTAACACTTCTAGCAGCGAAGTACCTATAAATCTATAATACTCTATTGTACTTCTAGGCAATTAGAAGAATAATGTTGTCCTTGTCAGGCTCAAGGTACCGTATGATAGACCTTAGTATTGTTATCAACTTTAACACTTCTAGCAGCGAAGTACCTATAAATCTATAATACTCTATTGTACTTCTAGGCAATTAGAAGAATAATGTTGTCCTTGTCAGGCTCAAGGTTCCCTATGATAGACCTTAGTATTGTTATCAACTTTAACACTTCTAGCAGCGAAGTACCTATAAATCTATAATACTCTATTGTACTTCTAGGCAATTAGAAGAATAATGTTGTCCTTGTCAGGCTCAAGGTTCCCTATGATAGACCTTAGTATTGTTATCAACTTTAACAATTCTAGCAGCGAAGTAACTATAAATCTATAATACTCTATTGTACTTCTAGGCAATTAGAAGAATAATGTTGTCCTTGTCAGGCTCAAGGTTCCCTATGATAGACCTTAGTATTGTTATCAACTTTAACACTTCTAGTAGCGAAGTACCTATAAATCTATAATACTCTATTGTACTTCTAGGCAATTAGAAGAATAAAGTTGTCCTTGTCAGGCTCAAGGTTCCCTATGATAGACCTTAGTATTGTTATCAACTTTAACAATTCTAGTAGCGAAGTCGTGTTTATCCAAGTTATGTGCCTATAAATCTATAATACTCTATTGTACTTCTAGGCAATTAGAAGAATAAAGTTGTCCTTGTTAGGCTCAAGGTTCCCTATGATAGACCTTAGTATTGTTATCAACTTCAACACTTCTAACAGCGAAGTACCTATAAATCTATAATACTCTATTGTACTTCTAGGTAATTAGAAAAATAAAGTTGTCCTTGTCAGGCTCAAGGTTCCCTATGATAGACCTTAGTATTGTTATCAACTTTAACACTTCTAGCAGCGAAGTACCTATAAATCTATAATACTCTATTGTAGTTGTAGGCAATTAGAAGAATAAAGTTGTCCTTGTCAGGCTCAAGGTTCCCTATGATCGACCTTAGTATTGTTATCAACTTTAACACTTCTAGCAGCGAAGTACCTATAAATCTATAATACTCTATTGTACTTCTAGGCAATTAGAAGAATAAAGTTGTCCTTGTCAGGCTCAAGTATCCCTATGATAGACCTTAGTATTGTTATCAACTTTAACACTTCTAGCAGCGAAGTACCTATAAATCTATAATACTCTATTGTACTTCTAGGCAATTAGAAGAATAAAGTTGTCCTTGTCAGGCTCAAGGTTCCCTATGATAGACCTTAGTATTGTTAACAACTTTAACACTTCTAGCAGCGAAGTACCTATAAATCTATAATACTCTATTGTACTTCTAGGCAATTAGAAGAATAAAGTTGTCCTTGTCAGGCTCAAGGTTCCCTATGATAGACCTTAGTATTGTTATCAACTTTAACAATTCTAGTAGGGAAGTCGTGTTTATCCAAGTTATGTGCCTATAAATCTATAATACTCTATTGTACTTCTAGGCAATTAGAAGAATAAAGTTGTCCTTGTCAGGCTCAAGGTTCCCTATGATAGACCTTAGTATTGTTATCAACTTTAACAATTCTAGTAGCGAAGTCGTGTTTATCCAAGTTATGTGCCTATAAATCTATAATACTCTATTATACTTCTAGGCAATTAGAAGAATAAAGTTGTCCTTGTCAGGCTCAAGGTTCCCTATGATCGACCTTAGTATTGTTATCAACTTTAACACTTCTAGCAGCGAAGTACCTATAAATCTATAATACTCTATTGTACTTCTAGGCAATTAGAAGAATAAAGTTGTCCTTGTCAGGCTCAAGGTTCCCTATGATAGACCTTAGTATTGTTATCAACTTTAACAATTCTAGTAGCGAAGTCGTGTTAATCCAAGTTATGTGCCTATAAATCTATAATACTCTATTGTACTTCTAGGCAATTAGAAGAATAAAGTTGTCCTTGTCAGGCTCAAGGTTCCCTATGATAGACCTCAGTATTGTTATCAACTTTAACACTTCTAGCAGCGAAGTACCTATAAATCTATAATACTCTATTGTACTTCTAGGCAATTAGAAGAATAATGTTGTCCTTGTCAGGCTCAAGGTTCCCTATGATAGACCTTAGTATTGTTATCAACTTTAACACTTCTAGCAGCGAAGTACCTATAAATCTATAATACTCTATTGTACTTCTACTCAATTAGAAGAATAATGTGTTCCTTGTCAGGCTCAAGGTTCCCTATGATAGACCTTAGTATTGTTATCAACTTTAACAATTCTAGCAGCGAAGTACCTATAAATCTATAATACTCTATTGTACTTCTAGGCAATTAGAAGAATAATGTTGTCCTTGTCAGGCTCAAGGTTCCCTATGATAGACCTTAGTATTGTTATCAACTTTAACACTTCTAGCAGCGAAGTACCTATAAATCTATAATACTCTATTGTACTTGTAGGCAATTAGAAGAATAAAGTTGTCCTTGTCAGGCTCAAGGTTCCCTATGATCGACCTTAGTATTGTTATCAACTTTAACACTTCTAGCAGCGAAGTACCTATAAATCTATAATACTCTATTGTACTTCTAGGCAATTAGAAGAATAATGTTGTCCTTGTCAGGCTCAAGTATCCCTATGATAGACCTTAGTATTGTTATCAACTTTAACACTTCTAGCAGCGAAGTACCTATAAATCTATAATACTCTATTGTACTTCTAGGCAATTAGAAGAATAAAGTTGTCCTTGTCAGGCTCAAGGTTCCCTATGATAGACCTTAGTATTGTTAACAACTTTAACACTTCTAGCAGCGAAGTACCTATAAATCTATAATACTCTATTGTACTTCTAGGCAATTAGAAGAATAAAGTTGTCCTTGTCAGGCTCAAGTTTCCCTATGATAGACCTTAGTATTGTTATCAACTTTAACACTTCTAGCAGCGAAGTACCTATAAATCTATAATACTCTATTGTACTTCTAGGCAATTAGAAGAATAATGTTGTCCTTGTCAGGCTCAAGGTTCCCTATGATAGACCTTAGTATTGTTATCAACTTTAACACTTCTAGCAGCGAAGTACCTATAAATCTATAATACTCTATTGTACTTCTAGGCAATTAGAAGAATAATGTTGTCCTTGTCAGGCTCAAGGTACCCTATGATAGACCTTAGTATTGTTATCAACTTTAACACTTCTAGCAGCGAAGTACCTATAAATCTATAATACTCTATTGTACTTCTAGGCAATTAGAAGAATAATGTGTTCCTTGTCAGGCTCAAGGTTCCCTATGATAGACCTTAGTATTGTTATCAACTTTAACACTTCTAGCAGCGAAGTACCTATAAATCTATAATACTCTATTGTACTTCTAGGCAATTAGAAGAATAATGTTGTCCTTGTCAGGCTCAAGGTTCCCTATGATAGACCTTAGTATTGTTATCAACTTTAACAATTCTAGCAGCGAAGTACCTATAAATCTATAATACTCTATTGTACTTCTAGGCAATTAGAAGAATAATGTTGTCCTTGTCAGGCTCAAGGTTCCCTATGATAGACCTTAGTATTGTTATCAACTTTAACACTTCTAGCAGCGAAGTACCTATAAATCTATAATACTCTATTGTACTTCTAGGCAATTAGAAGAATAATGTTGTCCTTGTCAGGCTCAAGGTTCCCTATGATAGACCTTAGTATTGTTATCAACTTTAACACTTCTAGCAGCGAAGTACCTATAAATCTAAAATACTCTATTGTACTTCTAGGCAATTAGAAGAATAAAGTTGTCCTTGTCAGGCTCAAGGTTCCCTATGATAGACCTTAGTATTGTTATCAACTTTAACACTTCTAGCAGCGAAGTACCTATAAATCTATAATATTCTATTGTACTTCTAGGCAATTAGAAGAATAAAGTTGTCCTTGTCAGGCTCATGGTTCCCTATGATAGACCTTAGTATTGTTATCAACTTTAACACTTCTAGCAGCGAAGTACCTATAAATCTATAATACTCTATTGTACTTCTAGGCAATGAGAAGAATAATGTTGTCCTTGTCAGGCGCAAGGTACCCTATGATAGACCTTAGTATTGTTATCAACTTTAACACTTCTAGCAGCGAAGTACCTATAAATCTATAATACTCTATTGTACTTCTAGGCAATTAGAAGAATAAAGTTGTCCTTGTCAGGCTCAAGGTTCCCTATGATAGATCTTAGTATTGTTATCAACTTTAACACTTCTAGCAGCGAAGTACCTATAAATCTACAATACTCTATTGTACTTCTAGGCAATTAGAAGAATAATGTTGTCCTTGTCAGGCTCAAGGTTCCCTATGATAGACCTTAGTATTGTTATCAACTTTAACAATTCTAGCAGCGAAGTACCTATAAATCTATAATACTCTATTGTACTTCTAGGCAATTAGAAGAATAATGTTGTCCTTGTCAGGCTCAAGGTTCCCTATGATAGACCTTAGTATTGTTATCAACTTTAACACTTCTAGCAGCGAAGTACCTATAAATCTATAATACTCTATTGTACTTCTAGGCAATTAGAAGAATAATGTTGTCCTTGTCAGGCTCAAGGTTCCCTATGATAGACCTTAGTATTGTTATCAACTTTAACACTTCTAGCAGCGAAGTACCTATAAATCTAAAATACTCTATTGTACTTCTAGGCAATTAGAAGAATAAAGTTGTCCTTGTCAGGCTCAAGGTTCCCTATGGTAGACCTTAGTATTGTTATCAACTTTAACACTTCTAGCAGCGAAGTACCTATAAATCTATAATACTCTATTGTACTTCTAGGCAATGAGAAGAATAATGTTGTCCTTGTCAGGCGCAAGGTACCCTATGATAGACCTTAGTATTGTTATCAACTTTAACACTTCTAGCAGCGAAGTACCTATAAATCTATAATACTCTATTGTACTTCTAGGCAATTAGAAGAATAATGTTGTCCTTGTCAGGCTCAAGGTTCCCTATGATAGACCTTAGTATTGTTATCAACTTTAACACTTCTAGCAGCGAAGTACCTATAAATCTAAAATACTCTATTGTACTTCTAGGCAATTAGAAGAATAAAGTTGTCCTTGTCAGGCTCAAGGTTCCCTATGATAGACCTTAGTATTGTTATCAACTTTAACACTTCTAGCAGCGAAGTACCTATAAATCTATAATATTCTATTGTACTTCTAGGCAATTAGAAGAATAAAGTTGTCCTTGTCAGGCTCATGGTTCCCTATGATAGACCTTAGTATTGTTATCAACTTTAACACTTCTAGCAGCGAAGTACCTATAAATCTATAGTATTCTATTGTACTTCTAGGCAATTAGAAGAATAATGTTGTCCTTGTCAGGCTCAAGGTACCCTATGATAGACCTTAGTATTGTTATCAACTTTAACACTTCTAGCAGCGAAGTACCTATAAATCTATAATACTCTATTGTACTTCTAGGCAATGAGAAGAATAATGTTGTCCTTGTCAGGCGCAAGGTACCCTATGATAGACCTTAGTATTGTTATCAACTTTAACACTTCTAGCAGCGAAGTACCTATAAATCTATAATACTCTATTGTACTTCTAGGCAATTAGAAGAATAAAGTTGTCCTTGTCAGGCTCAAGGTTCCCTATGATAGATCTTAGTATTGTTATCAACTTTAACACTTCTAGCAGCGAAGTACCTATAAATCTATAATACTCTATTGTACGTCTAGGCAATTAGAAGAATAAAGTTGTCCTTGTCAGGCTCAAGGTTCCCTATGATAGACCATAGTATTGTTATCAACTTTAACACTTCTAGCAGCGAAGTACCTATAAATCTATAATACTCTATTGTACTTCTAGGCAATGAGAAGAATAATGTTGTCCTTGTCAGGCGCAAGGTACCCTATGATAGACCTTAGTATTGTTATCAACTTTAACACTTCTAGCAGCGAAGTACCTATAAATCTATAATACTCTATTGTACTTCTAGGCAATTAGAAGAATAAAGTTGTCCTTGTCAGGCTCAAGGTTCCCTATGATAGATCTTAGTATTGTTATCAACTTTAACACTTCTAGCAGCGAAGTACCTATAAATCTATAATACTCTATTGTACTTCTAGGCAATTAGAAGAATAAAGTTGTCCTTGTCAGGCTCAAGGTTCCCTATGATAGACCTTAGTATTGTTATCAACTTTAACACTTCTAGCAGCGAAGTACCTATAAATCTATAATATTCTATTGTACTTCTAGGCAATTAGAAGAATAAAGTTGTCCTTGTCAGGCTCATGGTTCCCTATGATAGACCTTAGTATTGTTATCAACTTTAACACTTCTAGCAGCGAAGTACCTATAAATCTATAATATTCTATTGTACTTCTAGGCAATTAGAAGAATAATGTTGTCCTTGTCAGGCTCAAAGTACCCTATGATAGACCTTAGTATTGTTATCAACTTTAACACTTCTAGCAGCGAAGTACCTATAAATCTATAATACTCTATTGTACTTCTAGGCAATGAGAAGAATAATGTTGTCCTTGTCAGGCGCAAGGTACCCTATGATAGACCTTAGTATTGTTATCAACTTTAACACTTCTAGCAGCGAAGTACCTATAAATCTATAATACTCTATTGTACTTCTAGGCAAATAGAAGAATAAAGTTGTCCTTGTCAGGCTCAAGGTTCCCTATGATAGATCTTAGTATTGTTATCAACTTTAACACTTCTAGCAGCGAAGTACCTATAAATCTATAATACTCTATTGTACGTCTAGGCAATTAGAAGAATAAAGTTGTCCTTGTCAGGCTCAAGGTTCCCTATGATAGACCTTAGTATTGTTATCAACTTTAACACTTCTAGCAGCGAAGTACCTATAAATCTATAATACTCTATTGTACTTCTAGGCAATTAGAAGAATAATGTTGTCCTTGTCAGGCTCAAGGTTCCCTATGATAGACCTTAGTATTGTTATCAACTTTAACACTTCTAGCAGCGAAGTACCTATAAATCTATAATACTCTATTGTACTTCTAGGCAATTAGAAGAATAATGTGTTCCTTGTCAGGCTCAAGGTTCCCTATGATAGACCTTAGTATTGTTATCAACTTTAACACTTCTAGCAGCGAAGTACCTATAAATCTATAATACTCTATTGTACTTCTAGGCAATTAGAAGAATAATGTTGTCCTTGTCAGGCTCAAGGTTCCTTATGATAGACCTTAGTATTGTTATCAACTTTAACAATTCTAGCAGCGAAGTACCTATAAATCTATAATACTCTATTGTACTTCTAGGCAATTAGAAGAATAATGTTGTCCTTGTCAGGCTCAAGGTTCCCTATGATAGACCTTAGTATTGTTATCAACTTTAACACTTCTAGCAGCGAAGTACCTATAAATCTATAATACTCTATTGTACTTCTAGGCAATTAGAAGAATAATGTTGTCCTTGTCAGGCTCAAGGTTCCCTATGATAGACCTTAGTATTGTTATCAACTTTAACACTTCTAGCAGCGAAGTACCTATAAATCTAAAATACTCTATTGTACTTCTAGGCAATTAGAAGAATAAAGTTGTCCTTGTCAGGCTCAAGGTTCCCTATGATAGACCTTAGTATTGTTATCAACTTTAACACTTCTAGCAGCGAAGTACCTATAAATCTATAATATTCTATTGTACTTCTAGGCAATTAGAAGAATAAAGTTGTCCTTGTCAGGCTCATGGTTCCCTATGATAGACCTTAGTATTGTTATCAACTTTAACACTTCTAGCAGCGAAGTACCTATAAATCTATAGTATTCTATTGTACTTCTAGGCAATTAGAAGAATAATGTTGTCCTTGTCAGGCTCAAGGTACCCTATGATAGACCTTAGTATTGTTATCAACTTTAACACTTCTAGCAGCGAAGTACCTATAAATCTATAATACTCTATTGTACTTCTAGGCAATGAGAAGAATAATGTTGTCCTTGTCAGGCGCAAGGTACCCTATGATAGACCTTAGTATTGTTATCAACTTTAACACTTCTAGCAGCGAAGTACCTATAAATCTATAATACTCTATTGTACTTCTAGGCAATTAGAAGAATAAAGTTGTCCTTGTCAGGCTCAAGGTTCCCTATGATAGATCTTAGTATTGTTATCAACTTTAACACTTCTAGCAGCGAAGTACCTATAAATCTATAATACTCTATTGTACGTCTAGGCAATTAGAAGAATAAAGTTGTCCTTGTCAGGCTCAAGGTTCCCTATGATAGACCTTAGTATTGTTATCAACTTTAACACTTCTAGCAGCGAAGTACCTATAAATCTATAATACTCTATTGTACTTCTAGGCAATTAGAAGAATAAAGTTGTCCTTGTCAGGCTCAAGGTTCCCTATGATAGACCTTAGTATTGTTATCAACTTTAACACTTCTAGCAGCGAAGTACCTATAAATCTATAATATTCTATTGTACTTCTAGGCAATTAGAAGAATAAAGTTGTCCTTGTCAGGCTCATGGTTCCCTATGATAGACCTTAGTATTGTTATCAACTTTAACACTTCTAGCAGCGAAGTACCTATAAATCTATAATATTCTATTGTACTTCTAGGCAATTAGAAGAATAATGTTGTCCTTGTCAGGCTCAAAGTACCCTATGATAGACCTTAGTATTGTTATCAACTTTAACACTTCTAGCAGCGAAGTACCTATAAATCTATAATACTCTATTGTACTTCTAGGCAATGAGAAGAATAATGTTGTCCTTGTCAGGCGCAAGGTACCCTATGATAGACCTTAGTATTGTTATCAACTTTAACACTTCTAGCAGCGAAGTACCTATAAATCTATAATACTCTATTGTACTTCTAGGCAAATAGAAGAATAAAGTTGTCCTTGTCAGGCTCAAGGTTCCCTATGATAGATCTTAGTATTGTTATCAACTTTAACACTTCTAGCAGCGAAGTACCTATAAATCTATAATACTCTATTGTACGTCTAGGCAATTAGAAGAATAAAGTTGTCCTTGTCAGGCTCAAGGTTCCCTATGATAGACCTTAGTATTGTTATCAACTTTAACACTTCTAGCAGCGAAGTACCTATAAATCTATAATACTCTATTGTACTTCTAGGCAATTAGAAGAATAATGTTGTCCTTGTCAGGCTCAAGGTTCCCTATGATAGACCTTAGTATTGTTATCAACTTTAACACTTCTAGCAGCGAAGTACCTATAAATCTATAATACTCTATTGTACTTCTAGGCAATTAGAAGAATAATGTGTTCCTTGTCAGGCTCAAGGTTCCCTATGATAGACCTTAGTATTGTTATCAACTTTAACACTTCTAGCAGCGAAGTACCTATAAATCTATAATACTCTATTGTACTTCTAGGCAATTAGAAGAATAATGTTGTCCTTGTCAGGCTCAAGGTTCCTTATGATAGACCTTAGTATTGTTATCAACTTTAACAATTCTAGCAGCGAAGTACCTATAAATCTATAATACTCTATTGTACTTCTAGGCAATTAGAAGAATAATGTTGTCCTTGTCAGGCTCAAGGTTCCCTATGATAGACCTTAGTATTGTTATCAACTTTAACACTTCTAGCAGCGAAGTACCTATAAATCTATAATACTCTATTGTACTTCTAGGCAATTAGAAGAATAATGTTGTCCTTGTCAGGCTCAAGGTTCCCTATGATAGACCTTAGTATTGTTATCAACTTTAACACTTCTAGCAGCGAAGTACCTATAAATCTAAAATACTCTATTGTACTTCTAGGCAATTAGAAGAATAAAGTTGTCCTTGTCAGGCTCAAGGTTCCCTATGATAGACCTTAGTATTGTTATCAACTTTAACACTTCTAGCAGCGAAGTACCTATAAATCTATAATATTCTATTGTACTTCTAGGCAATTAGAAGAATAAAGTTGTCCTTGTCAGGCTCATGGTTCCCTATGATAGACCTTAGTATTGTTATCAACTTTAACACTTCTAGCAGCGAAGTACCTATAAATCTATAGTATTCTATTGTACTTCTAGGCAATTAGAAGAATAATGTTGTCCTTGTCAGGCTCAAGGTACCCTATGATAGACCTTAGTATTGTTATCAACTTTAACACTTCTAGCAGCGAAGTACCTATAAATCTATAATACTCTATTGTACTTCTAGGCAATGAGAAGAATAATGTTGTCCTTGTCAGGCGCAAGGTACCCTATGATAGACCTTAGTATTGTTATCAACTTTAACACTTCTAGCAGCGAAGTACCTATAAATCTATAATACTCTATTGTACTTCTAGGCAATTAGAAGAATAAAGTTGTCCTTGTCAGGCTCAAGGTTCCCTATGATAGATCTTAGTATTGTTATCAACTTTAACACTTCTAGCAGCGAAGTACCTATAAATCTATAATACTCTATTGTACGTCTAGGCAATTAGAAGAATAAAGTTGTCCTTGTCAGGCTCAAGGTTCCCTATGATAGACCTTAGTATTGTTATCAACTTTAACACTTCTAGCAGCGAAGTACCTATAAATCTATAATACTCTATTGTACTTCTAGGCAATTAGAAGAATAATGTGTTCCTTGTCAGGCTCAAGGTTCCCTATGATAGACCTTAGTATTGTTATCAACTTTAACACTTCTAGCAGCGAAGTACCTATAAATCTATAATGCTCTATTGTACTTCTAGGCAATTAGAAGAATAATGTTGTCCTTGTCAGGCTCAAGGTTCCCTATGATAGACCTTAGTATTGTTATCAACTTTAACAATTCTAGCAGCGAAGTACCTATAAATCTATAATACTCTATTGTACTTCTAGGCAATTAGAAGAATAATGTTGTCCTTGTCAGGCTCAAGGTTCCCTATGATAGACCTTAGTATTGTTATCAACTTTAACACTTCTAGCAGCGAAGTACCTATAAATCTATAATACTCTATTGTACTTCTAGGCAATTAGAAGAATAATGTTGTCCTTGTCAGGCTCAAGGTTCCCTATGATAGACCTTAGTATTGTTATCAACTTTAACACTTCTAGCAGCGAAGTACCTATAAATCTAAAATACTCTATTGTACTTCTAGGCAATTAGAAGAATAAAGTTGTCCTTGTTAGGCTCAAGGTTCCCTATGATAGACCTTAGTATTGTTATCAACTTTAACACTTCTAGCAGCGAAGTACCTATAAATCTATAATATTCTATTGTACTTCTAGGCAATTAGAAGAATAAAGTTGTCCTTGTCAGGCTCATGGTTCCCTATGATAGACCTTAGTATTGTTATCAACTTTAACACTTCTAGCAGCGAAGTACCTATAAATCTATAGTATTCTATTGTACTTCTAGGCAATTAGAAGAATAATGTTGTCCTTGTCAGGCTCAAGGTACCCTATGATAGACCTTAGTATTGTTATCAACTTTAACACTTCTAGCAGCGAAGTACCTATAAATCTATAATACTCTATTGTACTTCTAGGCAATGAGAAGAATAATGTTGTCCTTGTCAGGCGCAAGGTACCCTATGATAGACCTTAGTATTGTTATCAACTTTAACACTTCTAGCAGCGAAGTACCTATAAATCTATAATTCTCTATTGTACTTCTAGGCAATTAGAAGAATAAAGTTGTCCTTGTCAGGCTCAAGGTTCCCTATGATAGATCTTAGTATTGTTATCAACTTTAACACTTCTAGCAGCGAAGTACCTATAAATCTATAATACTCTATTGTACGTCTAGGCAATTAGAAGAATAAAGTTGTCCTTGTCAGGCTCAAGGTTCCCTATGATAGATCTTAGTATTGTTATCAACTTTAACACTTCTAGCAGCGAAGTACCTATAAATCTATAATACTCTATTGTACGTCTAGGCAATTAGAAGAATAATGTTGTCCTTGTCAGGCTCAAGGTTCCCTATGATAGACCTTAGTATTGTTATCAACTTTAACACTTCTAGCAGCGAAGTACCTATAAATCTATAATACTCTATTGTACTTCTAGGCAATTAGAAGAATAATGTTGTCCTTGTCAGGCTCAAGGTTCCCTATGATAGACCTTAGTATTGTTATCAACTTTAACACTTCTAGCAGCGAAGTACCTATAAATCTAAAATACTCTATTGTACTTCTAGGCAATTAGAAGAATAAAGTTGTCCTTGTCAGGCTCAAGGTCCCCTATGATAGACCTTAGTATTGTTATCAACTTTAACACTTCTAGCAGCGAAGTACCTATAAATCTATAATATTCTATTGTACTTCTAGGCAATTAGAAGAATAAAGTTGTCCTTGTCAGGCTCATGGTTCCCTATGATAGACCTTAGTATTGTTATCAACTTTAACACTTCTAGCAGCGAAGTACCTATAAATCTATAGTATTCTATTGTACTTCTAGGCAATTAGAAGAATAATGTTGTCCTTGTCAGGCTCAAGGTACCCTATGATAGACCTTAGTATTGTTATCAACTTTAACACTTCTAGCAGCGAAGTACCTATAAATCTATAATACTCTATTGTACTTCTAGGCAATGAGAAGAATAATGTTGTCCTTGTCAGGCGCAAGGTACCCTATGATAGACCTTAGTATTGTTATCAACTTTAACACTTCTAGCAGCGAAGTACCTATAAATCTATAATACTCTATTGTACTTCTAGGCAATTAGAAGAATAAAGTTGTCCTTGTCAGGCTCAAGGTTCCCTATGATAGATCTTAGTATTGTTATCAACTTTAACACTTCTAGCAGCGAAGTACCTATAAATCTATAATACTCTATTGTACGTCTAGGCAATTAGAAGAATAAAGTTGTCCTTGTCAGGCTCAAGGTTCCCTATGATAGACCTTAGTATTGTTATCAACTTTAACACTTCTAGCAGCGAAGTACCTATAAATCTATAATACTCTATTGTACTTCTAGGCAATTAGAAGAATAAAGTTGTCCTTGTCAGGCTCAAGGTTCCCTATGATAGACCTTAGTATTGTTATCAACTTTAACACTTCTAGCAGCGAAGTACCTATAAATCTATAATATTCTATTGTACTTCTAGGCAATTAGAAGAATAAAGTTGTCCTTGTCAGGCTCATGGTTCCCTATGATAGACCTTAGTATTGTTATCAACTTTAACACTTCTAGCAGCGAAGTACCTATAAATCTATAATATTCTATTGTACTTCTAGGCAATTAGAAGAATAATGTTGTCCTTGTCAGGCTCAAAGTACCCTATGATAGACCTTAGTATTGTTATCAACTTTAACACTTCTAGCAGCGAAGTACCTATAAATCTATAATACTCTATTGTACTTCTAGGCAATGAGAAGAATAATGTTGTCCTTGTCAGGCGCAAGGTACCCTATGATAGACCTTAGTATTGTTATCAACTTTAACACTTCTAGCAGCGAAGTACCTATAAATCTATAATACTCTATTGTACTTCTAGGCAAATAGAAGAATAAAGTTGTCCTTGTCAGGCTCAAGGTTCCCTATGATAGATCTTAGTATTGTTATCAACTTTAACACTTCTAGCAGCGAAGTACCTATAAATCTATAATACTCTATTGTACGTCTAGGCAATTAGAAGAATAAAGTTGTCCTTGTCAGGCTCAAGGTTCCCTATGATAGACCTTAGTATTGTTATCAACTTTAACACTTCTAGCAGCGAAGTACCTATAAATCTATAATACTCTATTGTACTTCTAGGCAATTAGAAGAATAATGTTGTCCTTGTCAGGCTCAAGGTTCCCTATGATAGACCTTAGTATTGTTATCAACTTTAACACTTCTAGCAGCGAAGTACCTATAAATCTATAATACTCTATTGTACTTCTAGGCAATTAGAAGAATAATGTGTTCCTTGTCAGGCTCAAGGTTCCCTATGATAGACCTTAGTATTGTTATCAACTTTAACACTTCTAGCAGCGAAGTACCTATAAATCTATAATACTCTATTGTACTTCTAGGCAATTAGAAGAATAATGTTGTCCTTGTCAGGCTCAAGGTTCCTTATGATAGACCTTAGTATTGTTATCAACTTTAACAATTCTAGCAGCGAAGTACCTATAAATCTATAATACTCTATTGTACTTCTAGGCAATTAGAAGAATAATGTTGTCCTTGTCAGGCTCAAGGTTCCCTATGATAGACCTTAGTATTGTTATCAACTTTAACACTTCTAGCAGCGAAGTACCTATAAATCTATAATACTCTATTGTACTTCTAGGCAATTAGAAGAATAATGTTGTCCTTGTCAGGCTCAAGGTTCCCTATGATAGACCTTAGTATTGTTATCAACTTTAACACTTCTAGCAGCGAAGTACCTATAAATCTAAAATACTCTATTGTACTTCTAGGCAATTAGAAGAATAAAGTTGTCCTTGTCAGGCTCAAGGTTCCCTATGATAGACCTTAGTATTGTTATCAACTTTAACACTTCTAGCAGCGAAGTACCTATAAATCTATAATATTCTATTGTACTTCTAGGCAATTAGAAGAATAAAGTTGTCCTTGTCAGGCTCATGGTTCCCTATGATAGACCTTAGTATTGTTATCAACTTTAACACTTCTAGCAGCGAAGTACCTATAAA
The DNA here is from genome assembly GCA_036971475.1 of Prosapia bicincta. Taxonomy (NCBI): domain Eukaryota; kingdom Metazoa; phylum Arthropoda; class Insecta; order Hemiptera; family Cercopidae; genus Prosapia; species Prosapia bicincta. Next base: position 456,963 of record JBAIZL010000428.1, read on the forward strand.
TTTATAGTATTCTATTGTACTTCTAGGCAATTAGAAGAATAATGTTGTCCTTGTCAGGCTCAAGGTACCCTATGATAGACCTTAGTATTGTTATCAACTTTAACACTTCTAGCAGCGAAGTACCTATAAATCTATAATACTCTATTGTACTTCTAGGCAATGAGAAGAATAATGTTGTCCTTGTCAGGCGCAAGGTACCCTATGATAGACCTTAGTATTGTTATCAACTTTAACACTTCTAGCAGCGAAGTACCTATAAATCTATAATACTCTATTGTACTTCTAGGCAATTAGAAGAATAAAGTTGTCCTTGTCAGGCTCAAGGTTCCCTATGATAGATCTTAGTATTGTTATCAACTTTAACACTTCTAGCAGCGAAGTACCTATAAATCTATAATACTCTATTGTACGTCTAGGCAATTAGAAGAATAAAGTTGTCCTTGTCAGGCTCAAGGTTCCCTATGATAGACCTTAGTATTGTTATCAACTTTAACACTTCTAGCAGCGAAGTACCTATAAATCTATAATACTCTATTGTACTTCTAGGCAATTAGAAGAATAATGTGTTCCTTGTCAGGCTCAAGGTTCCCTATGATAGACCTTAGTATTGTTATCAACTTTAACACTTCTAGCAGCGAAGTACCTATAAATCTATAATGCTCTATTGTACTTCTAGGCAATTAGAAGAATAAAGTTGTCCTTGTCAGGCTCAAGGTTCCCTATGATAGACCTTAGTATTGTTATCAACTTTAACAATTCTAGCAGCGAAGTACCTATAAATCTATAATACTCTATTGTACTTCTAGGCAATTAGAAGAATAATGTTGTCCTTGTCAGGCTCAAGGTTCCCTATGATAGACCTTAGTATTGTTATCAACTTTAACACTTCTAGCAGCGAAGTACCTATAAATCTATAATACTCTATTGTACTTCTAGGCAAGTAGAAGAATAATGTTGTCCTTGTCATGCTCAAGGTTCCCTATGATAGACCTTAGTATTGTTATCAACTTTAACACTTCTAGCAGCGAAGTACCTATAAATCTAAAATACTCTATTGTACTTCTAGGCAATTAGAAGAATAAAGTTGTCCTTGTCAGGCTCAAGGTTCCCTATGATAGACCTTAGTATTGTTATCAACTTTAACACTTCTAGCAGCGAAGTACCTATAAATCTATAATATTCTATTGTACTTCTAGGCAATTAGAAGAATAAAGTTGTCCTTGTCAGGCTCATGGTTCCCTATGATAGACCTTAGTATTGTTATCAACTTTAACACTTCTAGCAGCGAAGTACCTATAAATCTATAGTATTCTATTGTACTTCTAGGCAATTAGAAGAATAATGTTGTCCTTGTCAGGCTCAAGGTACCCTATGATAGACCTTAGTATTGTTATCAACTTTAACACTTCTAGCAGCGAAGTACCTATAAATCTATAATACTCTATTGTACTTCTAGGCAATGAGAAGAATAATGTTGTCCTTGTCAGGCGCAAGGTACCCTATGATAGACCTTAGTATTGTTATCAACTTTAACACTTCTAGCAGCGAAGTACCTATAAATCTATAATTCTCTATTGTACTTCTAGGCAATTAGAAGAATAAAGTTGTCCTTGTCAGGCTCAAGGTTCCCTATGATAGATCTTAGTATTGTTATCAACTTTAACACTTCTAGCAGCGAAGTACCTATAAATCTATAATACTCTATTGTACGTCTAGGCAATTAGAAGAATAAAGTTGTCCTTGTCAGGCTCAAGGTTCCCTATGATAGACCTTAGTATTGTTATCAACTTTAACACTTCTAGCAGCGAAGTACCTATAAATCTATAATACTCTATTGTACTTCTAGGCAATTAGAAGAATAATGTTGTCCTTGTCAGGTTCAAGGTTCCGTATGATAGACCTTAGTATTGTTATCAACTTTAACACTTCTAGCAGCGAAGTACCTATAAATCTACAATACTCTATTGTACTTCTAGGCAATTAGAAGAATAAAGTTGTCATTGTCAGGCTCATGGTTCCCTATGATAGACCTTAGTATTGTTATCAACTTTAACACTTCTAGCAGCGAAGTACCTATAAATCTATAATATTCTATTGTACTTCTAGGCAATTAGAAGAATAAAGTTGTCCTTGTCAGGCTCATGGTTCCCTATGATAGACCTTAGTATTGTTATCAACTTTAACACATCTAGCAGCGAAGTAGTGTTTATCCAAGTTATGTGCCTATACATCTATAATACTCTATTGTACTTCTAGGCAATTAGAAGAATAAAGTTGTCAGTATTGAAATAACACAAATAAGAATATTATATTTACTCTTGAAATAAGACATACAATAAATATGTTTTTGACACCCATTATCACACATTTGAAATATGATATATTTAGGAACTAATGACATTACGACTAAAGAACTTATGCAATTGTGCAGGGGACGATTCTCTATTGTGGGAGCCGTAAGTAAAGACCAGTTAGTTAGGTAGTACTTCCTTAGGTACTGCAGGAAGAGGCATCTAGGAATCTTGGTGGGCTGTAACGCCAATGTTCATAATGAGGTGTGGGGTAGTACGGAGACCAATGAGCTCCTCGCCTACCTGATTGAAGAAAGGGTTTTAAACACAGGTGCAGAACCACCATTTGTGACATCAATCAGAATGGAGGTAGTAGATATCACTTTCTTTAATAGATAGATGGTAAGGTGGGTGCATGACTAGAAGGTTTCGGATGAGCCTTCCGTGTCAGATCACAGGATTATAACTGCTACGATGAGGGGAGTTGTCCCCCTTGAGGCGTGGTTTAGAAGCCAGAGAAGCCGAACTGGGAAGGTTTTAAGTCCTCGGTGAGAAGGCGGATGTCTGATTTCCGTGGTAAGTATGGCACACCAAACGATCTGGAAAATACTGGGGCCTTCATTAGAAATACAATTTCCATTTCGTTTGAGTAAAATTGTTCTCTCTGAGCGCGGTAAGCTTTAGTGGAACTTCGAGGAGACTAGACATAAGCAAGAAAAATAGAGCATGGATTCGGTGAATACGGTGGAGAGTTGGCAAGCATATAAAGAAGCCGGACTTTCTATAAAAATCTCATAAAAGAGGTTAAACGTGCTTCTTGGGAAAAGTGGGGCTCAGAGACTAGCACCCTGACTGACACTGCTAGACTGTCAAGGTAGTAGCAAATGCACTGAATGGAGAGCTTATATTTTAGCTCTACTGGTACCCTGGAGGAAACCCTACGTTTGCTGATGAGGAACAGTTTCCCCGACTTAGACCGGTGGGGGATGGTGCTCACAACCCCCACCATATGGTGCACAGGGCGGACTGGAATATTGCTGGGCAGGTTATCTCGGCGCAAAAGGTGAGAGAGGCGATTCTGTCTTTTGAGCCTTTTAAAGCGCCTGGATTGGACAATATTACTCCAGCATTACTGCAGAATTGCTTGGAAGGAATCATAGGGCCACTGACGGGATTACTCATTGTTGCCCTGGGTTATGACCCTCATACGCCCGGGCAGTGACTCAAAAACGAAAATGATCTTTATATCCAAACTGTTTAGGAAGAGTTATACAGAAACTAAGCTATACATCGTTCTTGTTATAGAGACGGGATTGGCTGGTGACCACTATTTAAAGGAGAGACGCAGTATCCGCATATCAGCACGCATATCGGACTGGTAGGTCAGTGGAAACTGTATTATTGTTTGTTGTGGACTTCATTAAGGGTCAGATTGACAACAAGGGGATATGAATTAAAGCTTTTCTTGATGTGGAGGGATTTAATATCACCTCTGAGCTGTCTATCAGGAGAGCCGCTAAGGATCACGGGATTCCTGACGGAATTATAAATTGGATTATGAGTTCCATGGAAAACCTAATAAGTACTGCATCCTAGATGGAGTGCACAATAAGTGGAATGGTTTCGAAGGGCTGTCTGAAACGTGGGGCATTATGCTCTCCGCGGTGGAGCCTTGTCGTAGACGGAATACTAAGGACGATCTGAGGAATGAGCGTTAAGATAGTAGGATATGCGATGATATAGCTATTCTTGTCAGGGGGGCCATTGGAAGAGGCCCTTAGAGATATGCTTCAAGAGGCACTCAAGGTAACAAAAGCATGGTTCAGGGGAAAAGCACTATGTATTCAAGGAGAGAAATCTGTATCAATCATCTTCATTAAGTGGTATCAAACTAAATTGCTGGGTATGATGGAAATTGGTAATACCAAAATAAGCTACGTTGAGAGCGCTAAATATCTGGGAGTTTTTCTGGACAGGAAGCTACTCTGACGTGAGCACTTGAAAGACAAGTGCAAAAAAGCCCTAGTTACGTTCTCCCAATGCAGAGGAGTGATGAGCATGAGATGGGGTTTGGGCCCAAGTCAGGTGAGCTTGGTTTATTTTGCCATCGTTGTGCCGAGGTTAGTCTTTGCTTCAATCGTCTAGTGGAACAGGGCACAGAAGGAAACAAGTAGAAGAGTGATGGGCGGTGTGCAGGGGCTCTTCCTTAGAGGCATAACAACTACGAGGAGGAGCACACCATGTGCTGCCATGAGAGTTATGTTGGGTTTTCCATCCTAGGGTCTTTGACATAAGATGGAGGTAATAACAACTTCATACCGGTTAAGTTGTACCTGAGCTTTGGAAGACAATTAGCAAACGACATAAACAGCTATTTAGTAATGCACTGGAGGAGCTCTGGATAGAACCTCAGGGAAAACAATGTCTCTTTTAAGAGAAAAAGGGAATTACAAAATCCATATTCCTGAAAGAGAGACATGAGCAGCGTGTAGACCCAAAAATGTTGAGACCTGGCTCACGGATGGGTCCAATATGAAGGGAGGAGTGAAAGTCGGCTTTAGTGGATAGAGACAACAAGACAGATTCTGTCTCCGCCTCTGAAGATTACAAGGCTGTTTTCCAGGCGGAGGTGCTCGCGATCAAGTGCTGAGAACATAGTAGGGCTTGGAAATACCATCTGGGTTTGCCCGGACAGTCAGGCAGCTCTGAAGGCTTTAGGTAAGGCTAGTTCCAGCTCTAAGCTGGTGGCTTTCACTATAGCTTCTCTGGCAGAGCTGGGTAAGTATAATTCGCTCAAGCTAACATACAGTTCACCCACCACGAGAAGTGAGCTGGAAGGAATGCAGAGAAACCCAGTTGTTAGTGTACTACCCTTTGCAGAATTGTAAAAACATCACCCCTCCTACCTGCTCACTGTTAGACCTTGCCGTAACACTGTCAATTAATTCATCTTGAACCTATTAAATTGTCTAAAGGATTATATCACTTACGTTAGTGACAAAAGTTTCAACCAAATGCTGTATTTTTACTTTCTGACATGACACAGGCACAATATCAACTAAAACGTTCAGGCGAATGTTCGTGACTGGGCTAGTACTAACTTGCGCGTACGTGAGACAATGCTTTAGGAGTGAAAGGGTTGTTAGGTAGATGGGATTTTCTGAGAATACCTCCCCGCACCCCTCATACGTCGCCTCGGTTTTCGTGGTGGGCGAACTGTAGATTCCAGGGCATTCTGGCTGGATAGGGAATAAGAGAGCAGATGCCTTAGCAAAGCAAGGATGTATCCCTCAAGGACATTGTTGAGGGCAGTGGTCATGCCGCCTCAGGAGGGGTATGGCACATATTGATAAGTTGTATAGATAAGGGAAGAATGTAATGCGACTTTGGGGTGCAACAAATCAAGGTACTGTGCAGGTACTCGGGAGTACCTTAAGTAGATCTCAATTCAGAGTTACTGTGGAGCTGGTCAGTGGCCATGAGGATCTTAGGGGATCCAAATACAAAATTAGAAGTCTAGATCCTCTGTGTGCAAGAGATACGACCAGGAAAAGACGAAATGCCAATCCACGTGCTCTGTGGGTGCCCTACATTGGGAGCTGCAAGAAGAAAGTGGTTTGGCTGGTAGGAATGTACACCAGTGAGTACTTTTAAGCTCTAAGCTTTATCCTCTAAGCTGATCCTGTGGTAGGGATGGGAAGAGAGTAAAGAAAGGCTGTATCAAAGTGCTCTACACCAGTAAGCTCCCTCCAAGTTTCTAATAAATAAAAAGAAAAGTTTTCAATTATTGACGCATAAAGTAGAAGATAGTCTACGATGATAGACATATCAAAATTCACTCACTATTAGCTAATTTTATAACTTTTGGTCCTATGTATACCTTCTTGGAGGGAATGAGCCTCTGCCAGAATCAAAAATATTTTTGGAGGATTTTGAAGCTCGATGAAGAAAAGGACACTGTGGGTCTTTTCTCTATCTGTATCGAAAATATAGGGCATAACCAGACGGTCCTACGAGTGGTACTTGAGACCATAAGAAACTACCGCAACGATTTCGTGCTTATAAATTAAGAACATGAGACTTTTTTTAGGTTTTTATGAAAGATAAAATAAGTACAAGTACTATGATAGGTAATTAATCTCCGTGATAATAATAACAATTAGGGACATTTATGTTTTGAATACATCAGGTGGTATTTTAAGGTAGTTAGTCAATCAGAAAAGGAAGAGGTTTGGTGGGCCTGCCTTCTTTAATACTTACTACAGGTGCGATACTGGATTAGAGCTGTTGGAAATAAACTGTTAACAAGAAGGTATGTTTGTATTTGGGAGGTCTTAGGTTTGGTTGAGATGGATTCTAGATGTACACATCACAGCTACTCATTAGGAAAAGAAATTACTTAGGACTGATATAGGGGAATAAGATTCGTCAGTGAGTGGGAATCATGGTTTTACAATTTTTCTGGAGTACAAATTTTAATACTGAGCTGTATATACATTTACGACCTATGATAATAATAACATGTAGATGTAAATATATTTCGAATCATATTTTAAAATTTAAAAAGGATAATTAAAACTGTCTTTTATAAGTTCATTTAAAGAAACAAAATCTTATTACTTTATAAAAATACAACAAAGATATTTTTATAACAATTCCTGTAGTAGGTATCGCTGCGTTGAAGCATTTGTAGTTTGTTGCAATATCGAGATGGTAAAACCAGCACACTTAAACGTTTGTGGCAAATGGTATCAAAAAGATATTACCACACACACACACACACACACACACATACACACACACACACACACACACACACACACACACACAAACACACACACACACACAAACACACACACACACACACACACACACACACACACAAACACACACACACACACACACACATACACGCAGACACACATACACAAACCTATTTTATGTATATATACACTGGCAAGGGTTTGTATCCAGCGATTACTTGAATTTTTATTAAATTGATTGATTTTTAACCGTTTCATTATACTCATTATCCTATTACATAACCAAAGATATTTTGTTATTGCCTTTTCTTAACACAAATATTTTACAACTCTCGGTGCTTTAATTTTTTTTACAATTTCCTGCATTTTCCTTTATACTGTTATCCTCTAAACTTCAATTCTCCACTATTCTTTCCCTTAGCCCCATCAACCATCCATGACCTACTTGGTTGTTCTCTCTCTCTCTCTCTCTCTCTCTCTCTCTCTCTCTCTCTCTCTCTCTCTATCTATCTATCTATCTATCTATCTATCTCTCTCTCCCTCCTTGTTCTTTATAGGACGTCATTATTTAGTAATTGTGTTTATCGTTTTATTTCCGTCTATTATTCTAACGTATCCACACTAAGATGGTCTTCTTTTTAAATAAATGTTAAATATCCTATCTAGTAGAATTCTTCTCCGGATTACCATTTCCTAATCAATATCTTGCATGTCTTCTTTAGACAATTTACTTTATTGTTATATAGTTGTAGTGTTCTTTATATTCTTGCTTTTTGCACTTTATAATCATAGCTCATATACAAATGATGTTTTGTGTGTATTATGTGGCTATCCTTGAAAAGCAATTCAACTAACACTTGTTTGAACAAGGCTATATGGTTTCACAAATTATTATCATTTAATTTATAATTACATAAATATAATTAAAACCGTGTTAATTAAAATAGCTTCATAATTATTTTTTATAGTCTTCCTATCTAATTAATCATAATAATAGGACTTACTTTTCCATGGAAAAGGTTATATAAAAACTTGCTTTCAACCAGCCTAGCATATGCTTATCTATTAAACCGTCTTCAATAATTATGCAATACATCATAGTAGCCAATTTAGACATTGGAGACTTTACTGGTATTTAACAATGTTAAATAGTTTACATACAAAATAATGTTCGTGTTTAATGTTAGCAATATAATAGGAAAAAAAGTTATAGAAAAATCCGACAATATAAGGTATAAATGTATGGAGTTTTACTTTCCTATAAAACGTACGAAAAAAGATTTGCGTAAACTAATTTTTCTTTTAATTTGTCTTTCAAAACGTTCTGGTTAAAAACACCTTGCGTTTGCGTTGCACCTAACTTTGGTAACTCATTAAAAATGAGTCTTGCAACGATTAAAAACCGGGCAGCTTTGGTCCAACAAAATAAACTCGTAGGAATCCAATCCGACCTGGGAGCACCAATTAACCGAATGCTAATCACCAAACCTTCCGATCTTTATTAGTAAACCGATCTGGCGGAATTTAGCAGACCTAAAATTGTAAAGTATGCGTTGAGATTGCGCTCTTTCTTTTGCAAGGAATCTATAGCATAGCAATCTCTTAAACCATGTGATCGATCTGGCCGTCGGCGGCTAGTTAAGAAGAAGAAGAAGAGGGGCAGCACAAGCAGGCAGTGGCAGGGCCTGATTTATGTAGCAGTGGAGCAGTGACAACAGCTACTGCCGCGCGACAATAAGAAATAGCACTGCGAGAGGATCCCTAAGCCATTCGAGAATCCTTAAGCAGTCCCGAGACTAGAAATAATACCTCGACTCGACAACTGAGAATTTTTGTATTTACATCTTTGTTTAGTTTAGCGAGCTAATTATGCGTTTGTTTGTCGCGAGCGAGCTTCGCATAGCAGGAGAGTCCTTCGGCTTTTATTAGAATAAACTCGGGACTTCTTTGTGTTGGAACCATAAAAAACCAATTATAAGTTTCACATTTATTCATTTTCTTTTTTAGTTTTAAATAAATTTGTTTAATGAAGGGGTATGTTTAAATTTTAAGTTTAATTATTTGAAACCACAAAAGCGTGACGTTCATCCGAATATGGTTTATGAAATTTTTATTCGCAAAGCTTGCATATTAATAATTTGTATGTTATTTAAAAAATATTGTTTGGTAGTTTTTAAATCAAATTTTAATGAAATAAGACAATTGAGTTACCTCTGCTTTAAAGCTCAGCATATATTTTAGTTTGCTGGTAATTTTGACATTTTATATAAACGTTATGCATGCAATTACTAAAAAAATGAATGAAACAAATGGTTGAATTACCATAACAAACCATAACACTCCTAAAATTAAGTTTTTAAAACTTTTTTACTACATATAAACTCATTTAATAAAACTTTTAATAAATGAAAAAATATAAATTACAATTTTGTTCCCACTTAAACATTTTTCATGTCTAGTATATTTTTATTTTTATCAAATACATTTATAAATTATTTGTCTCTCAGAACCAAAAAGGACGAGTTGAAAGTTATTTAATATTATTATTATTCTCAACATCATTAAATATAAGATAGAGAAATCGTGGAATAAGTATCAGGTGCAATCAGTGAGACTTCTTTAATTTCATTATCAAGTTTAAAAAAAAATATATATATAAATAAAGTAAATATTTAGAAAATAATATACATATAAAATGTCTATGGTTCTAATAAAAAACAATTACTATTAAACCTCAGGTTTAAATTACACCAATACTTCAAAGAAAGGCAAAAATGAAAAACTAATGAGAGAAGATAAAACGTGGTTATATTTATTCGTCTTGTGAAAAAATCAGTCTTTACAAAAAAAAAACTGTCTACGAATAGAAAAATCAGTAGGCTTTAGAAGTAGTGTTTAACGTTTCATCAGATAGTGAGATTATCTGGACGTTCCATTAAAATGGTTAAAACATCAATAGTTTAAACGACTGCCGTAAAGTCGTAAGAGGTGCTAAAACAAAATATTTTCGGAAAGTTATTTTTAATATACGGTACTACAGGTTTCTGTTATAAAGATGTGTGTGTGTGTCTGTGTGTGTGTGTGTGTGTGTATGTGTGTGTGCGTGCGTGTGTGTTTTGTGTGTGTTGTGTTTGTGTATGTGAGTATGTGTTTGTGTGTTTGTGTTTATTATATATGCGTGTGAGCTGTGTTGTGTATGTTGCGCATGTTGCGCACTCGTGCGTGTGTGTCTTCTATGTGTGTTTTGTATGGGTGTGTGTGTGTGTGTTTGTGTGTATGCGTTTTTTTAGGTATGTGTGTTTGTTTTTGTGTCTGGATCATGCGCGCGCGCGCGCGCGTGTGTGTGTGTACGAGTGAAATTTAAAAAACGTATTGTGTTATCTGGATGAATCTAAAAAACGTCTCGGAAACTGAACATTTCGTAAAATAAAAAAAAATATAGTAAATATAGTATTTTATTTACTTTTAGAAAGCATTACATAATTTTTTACGTGAAGCGTTGATTCAGAAATACAATAATTCTTAGTTCTACACTTAATAGCTTTTTCAGCTGTGTATAGGGAACAAACCCTCTATGATCCTAATGAGTCGATCTACATTAAGTAATGATCACGTGATTCTATGGCCATGCCAAATAATTTAGAAACTTTTATATACTAACCTTATTCCTGCCACTGTCCCCTCCTGCCCCTTCTTACACCTGCAATAATACTAATATTGGCTAATCGCCTGTAGACAGTGCATGTAGTAGTGAGCATATAGTGAACTATCACTTTTTGTTTCAGTTTTATTATTTGATTTTGGCTTGAGTTTTTTTACTTAATTTAATAAAATTTAATTTTCAAGGGAGCATTACAAATTTTTATAAATGTGAAATCTTATAACGGTTATACTTTACATTAAAAAGTAATAACTATGAATGTATTATTGTAATTTCACTCATTTTTTAATCCTGATTTTAAACATGAAGCAAACTTTGTCATTTTCATCTACTTCTTTACCGTTGATGCCAACATTTTGTAACATTTTATAGGTAATGCCTACTAAAATAATATTAGTGTTAAAGAAATGATAACCTCAAACTCGAATTAATTTTAACTTTCTTATTATTTGTTTGGACTAATTAACCAAGAAACTATTTAGTTTGGATGATTTATTTACTCGTTCGAATTACTTATGACATGTAATTTGGCGACATTCATTGCTAAAGTGACAATATATTGGAGGTTCTGTTGAAGTCTTAGACTGTCAGAAATATCAACACGATAAAGATTTGGCTAAATTGTTGCTGAACAAAGACGTTGTTGGACAACATATCATCTGGCAATGAAACCGATTAAGCAATGTAACAATAAACAAGAAAATACGCTTAGGGTTGGTAACTATAAGAAAACTCTTAAAGAGCTTCACAGAAGAAGTTGTACAACACAGAGGATTGCATTATAGAAACTCTTTCCTCAGAATAAGAACTTAGTGCTTGAGTTGCCCAGTAGCACTAAATGTCGCTGCCTAAAGTTCCGACTTGAATGAGGGGAATATAGGGGCTTCAAGCAATTTCTTAAAGTTGTGGACTGTAAATTAAAATATATATTAAACCTTCTGCCAGTCAACATTTCTGTGGCATTAGTAGACTTGCGCATAGTAAATATTTGCGTATTTTGTTATGTATTTAAACTAACTTATTACCAAACCAGTTCTTTGAGGACTTGGTCTTCAATTTTAATATGACGAACGTTTTGCAAAGGTGTATACGGGCCAATACCACTGCATGGTCTATATACTGGGTCAGTTTCAAAATACCACTCGCATAAATAGAGTCTACTTGTATCGTAGTTACCTTTAAAGATATTTAATTGCCATCAAATTATACTCTACAGTGATATGTCAAATTTTGCAGAATTCAAACATTCTAATGGAAAATCATATTTTGTCATACTTTAATAAAGATTTGTTTATATATAAGTGTATTGTTGCACAACTAAACATTCTGTTCAACAGCGGTCTAAAGATGGGTTTTACATACAAGTATTTTGTTGTGAGATGTAACGTCGTGGTCGGATAAACAACGTCGTGACGTCACTAGCCAGCCACTATGCTTGCGACATAGTAAAGCCAGCTTCTATAACTAAACACTGTCATAACTTCTAAATTCCTGACATCGCCATGATCTCTATCTCTAGCACTACAACTCCGAGAGGCAAGGTTTGTAGCGGTAGACTGGAAATTACTAGAAACATAAACGAAATATATCTTAATGTGGAAAGTTAACGACGTGTATCGCATTAATTATTGTGAAACTTTTAAGGAAACGCAAAGAAGGTCACACTTTGTTCTCTAAAGGTTTTATGGTTTTTATGGGACTCCAGTGTAGGAGGTTGTACGTAGCATGGATAGAAGTCGTATATTTTGTACCTTTTAATAATAATATCTAGGAACAGTGAATGATCAATAGGAAGGCAAGGAAGGAAGAAATACTAGGACGGATTGCAAAAGTATTCAAACGCAGATGCATATCTGTATTGTAATCACGTGATAGAAATATGAGGCTCCGTATCATCCCTATTCTATCGAATAGAAAACTTGATTGGTTAAAAATAACTAGGTATACTTTGTGGATGGACATTTCTTAAATAGCGGTCACTCAAAACGCACCTCGATCGAGGACAGGGTTAGCCTTTAGGTTTTATAAGACAAACATACAAATAATGTTTTAGTATTGCATATGCTATATAATAATATAGATCCGGGCGGCAAACTCTCTGGACATTATTTGTACTTCACAACAACTACTTTAAACTCTAAAACTACCGGTTTTTTCACAAATTCTAAAAGTTACTTTTGGAGCGCGCATATGTCTAAAGCTGCAGTTGCGTTTCGCGTAACTCGACATAAGTTAAAGCATTTGCTAGCCGCTCAGGGAGCAGACTGTAGCCGGGCGAAGTGATATACATCCTCGGCGCAGATTCGTCAGACCAGAGCAGCTGTATTCTCGACTCCATTTTGAAATTAGATTCAACAAATCCCAGTCTGAGGACATAACTTGAACGTCATTAGCATATGATTAGCATACTCACTGTACGCTGTGACTGTACTGAGAGCGTAAGGCTTTGCGGGTATACTGGGCCGTTTCGGAAGCGTGTTGACGTCGGTGCCGATTAGCCTTGGAAACGCGAGCTAGTACTGGAAACACACGTAGTCACGGAAGCATACAAAATCTGTGTAACTAGCGCCCTGGGCTCAAGGAAACATCTATTCCATAGATATTCACTTTCTTATGAATGTGGCGAACCCCATTCGAAGTCATTGCAACAGAGATATTGGAATAAGAATTACTCAGAGATTAGTTAAATATTATTTTTAATGGAATCGTAATGAATTAATGTGTTTTAAATAAATATTATATACGTGTATGTGTTTATGTGTGTGTGTGTGTGTTGTGTGTGTATGTGTGTGTGTGTGTGTGTGTGTGTGTGTGTATGTGTGTGTGTGTGTGTGTGTGTGTGTGTGTGTGTGTGTGTGTGTGTGTGTGTGTGTGTGTGTGTGTGTGTGTGTGTGTGTGTTATGTTGTGTGTGTGTATGTATGTGTGTGTGTGTGTGTGTGTGTGTGTTGTGTGTGTGTGTGTGTGTTGTGTGTGTGTGTGTGTGTGTTTGTGTGTGTGTGTGTGTGAGCGTGTGTGTGTGTGTGTGTGTGTGTATTTCTAATTCTGTAATAGCCCGAAACCAGTTATTCATAACAACTTTTCCATTATGCATAATGTATAATATTGCATTGTAACAAGCATTTGTATAAAAGATAATTAATTTTTTGTTATATTTTGCTAATATTTAAATTTTATTATTACCATCGATAAATAGTATGAAAATTATACCATTATAAAAATATGAATACACTAAAGCATTTCAACATTTATTGATATGTTACACCTACCTATAGTACACTTACAATTTTGAAAATTGAGTACGACAGTTTCAGGAGATGTGTCCCACTGTCAGCTCAAGCCGTGTAAGTGTAACACATCAATAAATGTTCAAATGTTTTAGTGTAAAACTAGTAGCTTAAGTGAAGACGGAATCAAATAATATTCATAGTGTTATTTATCCGCTGACTGGCTTTAAAATTCGAAGCTACTATTTGGCAATTTTTTTATCCATGTCCTGTTTCAACTGGTTACACTTCAAATATCATAATTTGGCATGGGCAAATTTTTGTAAATTCTACCCTCTACCTGTTTCATTTTAGACGTACCTTTTGGCATGAGCTATTCAATCCACGCCTACACGTAATTAACAGGCAATAACCTCAATACACAAAATCGAGTTATAGCGTTGTAATTTGGACGGAATGTGTCCTTTGTCATACAAATGAACACTGATTTATAAGGACGTAGGACCGCAGCTGTAGTTCTTGTTAGTATTCTTTGGTTTATTGGTTTTCGTGGCTTATTATAATTAGTTTCAAGTAATTTAAGAAGCAGAGTTTTCATAAATGAATTTATCTTGGGAACTTAACATTATTTTATCATGTTACGAAGAGTATTAAAGTTTTGTAAAACCCAACCAAACTAAAAAATTCAAAAAACAAAATATGTTTGTTAATTTTAAGTTTGGGGAAAAAGAGAAAAATATGCTTTTAGTATTATTAGACAAATACATTATTAACTAAATAATTAATTAAACTAAAAACTAATTAATAAATTAGATTTTTCTAATGATCTCAAATTTTCAATTGTTGAAGCTTTTCGTATAACTTTCATCTACCAGAAACAATTACATACTGTGCTTTTCTTCATTTTTTCTGAAAGGTGTATGCATCTGTTCAAATAAACGGTAGGCCTATATAATGTTATATGATATGATATTCTTTCTGATAAAGAAACTATCCATTTTGTTCGATAGTTTTGACGTAATACGAACGACTAATAATACGAGAACGACTAAGATTTTGACAATGTTAATTAAGTTTAGATTCTAAACGGTTTTCAAGTCTTTCTTCTTACACACAAGTTTTCTTTTAAAACTGCGAACCCCGATGGTCCTCGAGTCGCTTTACCAGTACCTAGTTTCCCCTCCAATTCGGGATTCCAATGATATTTGAGTCTTCTTTCCTGCACGCAGATTATCTCCTTCAATATTGAACTCGAGAGAACCTTCAGTTGTACTTCTTTATGAGGTTTCGCTCGTTCAATTAGTAACTCCAAGTCACCTCTCAGGTCACCTCTCCTGCACTCTTTTTCTTTAATTTAGAATTTCCACTTGCCCTCAGGTGGGTTCTTCCTGCATACAGTATTTCGTCTCCAAATCCGAACTCTGTTGCTCTTTCTCGTCTATTAATTATCATCTCCTTTAGCTCCTATTTTTATTTTGATAGAAACGAAGAGAACCATTTTCAGGATTCTCTCGTCTGGATAACTGCTCACGTTTCCTAATAACTTCATTCATCTATGCTTTATAAATTGCACAATATAGAAGCAAGTGAAAGGTGCATAAGGCTTCTATATTAACTCACCTCCAAAACTGGGCTTCATATTACTCTTAATATTTTCGTTTTGAAAAACGATAACAGCTTTATTGAAGCTCGCTTTAAGAACACAGCTCAGTAGAGTCAACAACTGTCGGTTTTAAGAACGTCTGATGTGATTTTGATTTTGTCTCCTCAACAATAAAGACAACTATAATCGGAATAGCTTTATTTTAGGATAAATGACCATGATTTCTTCCATTCCTAATTCTTCTTGGTGAATGTCGCTTCCCTATTCAACTCACTACCTTATTACGCTACCAGTCTCACATTCTCGAAAGAAACCTAAATAACCTATTGTCTATCTGCATCTTGTTTTCGCGCGTTGACACATACACTCACACGCACAAACATAGATACGCTCCGCTTGTCAATGTGGAAGTGTGTGTTTTAGGATTAGGACCACTATAGCCAGTTTATATAATGAATTAATATAGATTAGCATTACTTATTACACTTTTGCTATTACTTGCGACCAGACTTTTTGTTAACTAAAGGTTGTTAAATTGTTAACTTACCTTTAAAACCTTTATAAAAGTTAACAATTTAACAACTTTTAGTTAACAAAAAGTCTGGTCGCTAGTAATAGAAAAAAATAATAATTAACTAACAGCCAGCTCGTCATAAACAGCAACAAGATTTCGATAGATTAGCATGTTAGAGATGTCTAATCCATGATGAGTTGCCTCTCTCTCTCTCTCTCTCACTCTCTCTCTCTCTCTCTCTCTCTCTCTCTCTCTCTCTCTCTCTCTCTCTCTCTCTCTCAAATACGGTGTTACGTTTTCTAGTTATGTAGTTAATGAATAAAAATATTTCAAATACAAATTTCTTGTATTTGGAATTTTTTTATTCATTATATATATCCTACTGTCTGCTTCAAGAGGTTTCAAGAGGTGGACCATGAGGGCCACTTTAAATCAGCAAGCATCCTCCCTAAAACTACCCGCAGATGTTATTCCGTACCATTCTTCTAGACCTTTCAATGCAGATACTATCCCATCTTACTTACAATTTCCTAAAACGTTTCCTTCTATTATAAATTACAGGATATTATATTTACCACTTCTCGTTTACATGACTGAGGCCCCTCAATTCTCTAATCCCTTTACAACTTTAAATTTCAAGACCTTTTTCCATCCTACCCCTGCACCTCCATATAACCTACTTTTGCCTCCGTCTATAATACCACATCCTGCAACGCCACTATATTCTCAGGGTTGCGCCTTCATCGTTCAACTTTCCATTACACACAGCAAAACAAAAAAATATATAAAATCTTAAGTCTGCAGTTTGATCTCTATTTTATATCGAATTAATAATAAGAAACTGCTTCATTTTTCTAAATGCATTTCTAACTTACTCGATTGAGTTTCTTATTCTGACTTATTCTATCTTTGAATCTTGACCGTTGTTGTTAACATTGTTTCAATCACCTAATCATCAATTTTACCAATTTCTCAAGATATCTATAATGTTTTATTTGTTTACGTTTATGGCCACCGATATACATGCATATTTACTGCAGGCCTACCTGCTTTGATATTAGCATGACTTTAACCCTTAATATTCACTACATCCTATTTTACAATGCATATTATTCCACATCCTTGAAAGTTGAGGGATAAGATAGTATTGTTACCCATTATTGCTGTACTATCAGCTTGACCAATAAGCTTATTCGATTTAAAGCTTCTTGAAATATTTACGCTGTTTAGACATTAAACAATAATGGGACAATATAAGACCTTGATAGAAATCTCCATTTATTTTGTTATTTATTTAGTTTCTTTTGCATACAGTTTGTTGGTTGTGATATAGTTTTTGTATAATCTTATACATCTCATTTATCAATATCCTTCAATATTATTCAAAGCATAGATTTATTAGCTCTGTATTGTCTAACTCTATATTGTCTAACTCTTTATCGTTTAACTCTATATTGTATAACTATATTGCCTATTTTTTTTTTATATATATATAAATAAAACCTCTAAGCCACAAATAACTTTTATTTTAAACCTTATGTACATTTCAATTGCCCAGCAATCATCTTCAGAGGTATTTAAAAAATACAACTTAGAGTTGTATTTTTTAAATACCTCTGAAGATGATTGCTGGGCAATTGAAATGTACATAAGGTTTAAAATAAATGTTATTTGTGGTTTAGAGGTTTTATTTATTTAAAAATAAACATTACGCCACAGTTGCTTCATACAGTTATATATTGCCAAAATCTATATTTTCTAACTCTGTAATGTCTAACTCTATATTGTCTAACTCTATATAGTTTAACTATATTGTCTAACTGTATATTGTCCAACTATATTGTCTAACTGTACATCGTCTAACTTTATATTGTGTAACTCTTTATTGTCTAACTCTATATTGTCTAACTATATTGTCTATCTCTATATTGTCTAACTACATTGTCTAAATCTATATTTTCTAACTCAATAATGTCTAACTATATATTGTCTAACTCTGTATTATGTAACTCCATATAGTCTAACTATATTGTCTAACTCTATATTATCTAACTCTGTATTGTATAACTCTATATTGTGTAACTATATTGTCTAACTATATTGTCTAACTCTATATTGTCTAACTCTATATTTTATAACTTTGTATTGTTTAACTCTTATTGTTTAACTGTATATTGTCTAAATCTATATTATCTAACTCTATATTGTCTAAGTCTATTGTCTATCTCTATGTTGTGTAATTCTATATTGTCTAACTCTGTATTTTCTAACTCTATATTGTCTAACTCTATATTTTCCAATTTTGTATTGTTTAACTCTATATTGTCTAAACCTATATTATCTAACTATATTGTCTAACTCTGTATTTTATAACTCTATATTGCCTAACTCTATATTTTCTAAACCTATATTATCTAACTCTATATTGTCTACCTCTAATGTCTATATCTATGTTGTGTTATTCTATATTGTCTAACTCTGTATTTTCCAACTTTGTATTGTTTAACTCTATATTGCTTAACTCTATATTGTCTAAACTTATATTATCTAACTCTATATTGTCTAACTCTAATGTCTATTTCTATGTAGTGTTATTCTATATTGTCTAACTCTGTATTTTCCAACTTTGTATTGTTTAACTCTATATTGCCTAACTCTATATTGTCTAAACATATATTATCTAACTCTATATTGTCTAACTCTATAATATCTAACTTTATATGGTCTAACACAGCTTTCGTTTATTGAATGAATGAAAGATGCGTATAACATTTAATTCTATACAACTTTTATCTATTGCACAATGGAGAAATATTGCACCCTTAGTGTCAAACCTATTTCTGAACTAAAATTGACTTAATTCTATTCTCTTCTAAAATTTACGATACAATCGATCTCACATTATTCTTCAAAGTAGTTGAAGCACATCACTCATTAGGCTTACCATTCTGTAACCATTACATCCAGAGTTCTGTAGCTTCTCCATGAGTACTATTATATTCCACTGCTTTATTATGTTCACTGCACTTTATACAATACGTTTTAAATCCATTTTCAATTGCATATTTTATGTGTTACCCAGTTTATAGTTTTAGCAAATAACCACCATTTATCCTATTTTCAGATCAACTTTTCATATTTTGTTAATCCTCCTCAAATAGTAATGGTAGCATAGATTTTCTTTACTTTTGGTGGTTTTATTTCTCTTTTAGTTGCAGTTGTTAATTCTTCAATCAGCTCTTGTGCTCTGAACAAACCACGTTATACCTGTGCTTCTTCAAAGTCCCTGCATCTCTCTTTTGCCATTCTGAATTTTATCTGAATTTATTTGTTTATACATTTCTATTTTTGTGGTATTTTGTTTTCATATTTTCTTTTTGATTTATCAATTGTATTATATTTTCTTTTTTCCATAGTTTCTTTGTAACTTGCTTCATAAATAAACTGAATATCCCATGTGCCGCTGTTATAACACATCTAAGTTTTTTACATTCAGACACCACATTGACATTTCGGAGTCAATTGGCCGGTCGAATTGACAGTTTTCGTCCAGTTTCTCGATTAACATAAGTGCATGCATTTTCAAAGCAATTTTCGTATTTTAATTTTTTTTTTTTTTGTGGGCATATTGAGTCTATTTAGGCTGAGTTTCAAATCAACAATAATAGTATTGTAGTTAGAGATAATATTTGCATCACTATAGCTTTGTGTCAATTTGATACAATTCCTAAAATTCTCATTATATAAACGGATCACTTCATCTCCAAGTGCCTTCCATGTATGTAATGTACTAAGTGATAATTTAATTAATGTATTTGTAATACTACAAAACACAAATATATGAGAAATCAACTAATCTGTCCCCTCTTTTATTCTGTCATAGAACCAGACAATTTCTTCTCTTGACCACTTTTTGATGTCATTAAATTGATTGCATTAAATTACAGGCAAACTTCTTTGCCCTTTGATATGGATGAACTTTTAACCATGGTAATTTGAGACCTGATGTACTTTAATCCTCCATTATTCTACATAATTCTGCACTATTCTACTTCATCCCTGAATTATTCTACATTACTCCTCTCCTCATTCATTTTACTCCTACACTGTTCTACTTCACTTATCCATTATTCTATTTCCCTTCTCAAGTATTCTACTTTAACCAGTATTACATTATTTTACTTCATTCTACATTCGTCTCTACTTCACCTCTACTTTCTTTACTTTGTACGTCTAATATTCTAAGTAACTTCATTTCCCAAACTCTTATTCTACCTCAAGATATTCTACATATAAATATAACCTTATATTAGCTATATACCCTCAACGTAGTTTGACCGATGGCAATACAAACAAAAATATTACGTAATAATGAGAAAATCTACGTTAGTATATATTGCTATAGAGTGGACCTTTAATGTTGCTATGAAATAGCATGGCTCAGCCTGGCGGGAACAGGATCATTGTTAAGAAAAACATTTAAATAAGTAACAACAAACAAACACACACATTTATGTATATGCATAAATATGTATATATATATATATATATATATATATATATATATATATATATATATATGTATGAAATATGTTCTGTTTGGCCTTAGTAAATAGAGGCAATTAAAACAAATGCCTTTTTCAGCGTTTCTCAGCTTACGACCTTTTGAATTAATATGAACATTTGAGGCGGACATACAAGGCGTTTGTGTGTGTGTGTGTGTGTGTGTGTGTGTGTGTGTGTGTGCGCGCGCGTGTGTGTGTATTATGTTCTGATTGATTTTTAAATGTTAAGAGAAATAATTTGTGTACTATTCAGTCTAACATTATTTTAAATATTCTGCACAATATTGCACAACGAATATTATTACTCAATTAACTCATTATTTTATTCTGATTTTTATACAGCTGTATTAAAATATAGGTCAACATTTCGTATTAGATACGTTTATTTTAAAATAAAGGAAAGTTAATTTATTTTTTAAACTTCAAATTAATTGTTGAAGGAAGCGTTTCGCAGCCATGATATTAATATTTACAAAATCTTTTTGATCAGTATTGTGCGTGTTTCTCGGACGTAGCATGAGCGTATTTGACTAAATTAGGTTTGGTGATAAAATTTAAAAATGAATGACTTTTTTAACGCGAGCTACCTCGAGGCTTTGATAGACCGTAAGACAAAGTTATTATTATTGTATAATCAAATCTATTGTAACCGAACACTTTGTACTACATTGTAAATGTGATGTAATACATAACACAATATATTATTGTAGAATGATCCAGTGTTCTATTTTATAAAGAATCGTTGATTTAATCTAGTTTGGTGTCTGTGTTGTGATATTATTTTTTGTCCGTAATATTCCAAATTTTATACACTATTCATCTTTTGCCACTTTTTAAATTGCTTTAAAAAAAAATTGTTTTTACGAATCTTTGTCAAAATACTAATTAACAAAGATAGTATAATTGGTTTTAGCCTAATTTCCTAAAATTATTGCGGTGATTAGCCGCAAAATACAAGTCGGTTTATGATAATATATTAAAACAATTTTAATTGAAAATATTATTGTGAAATATATTTCTGTCAAGGTATTGCGGATAAAAACGTCCTTGTGCATTTAATTTCCGCTTAAATTCAGTAAAGCTCAAAATAAATTCAAATATCTGAACGGACAGGTATGAAGTAGCTTCTTTAACAATTCCAAAACGACGGTAAAAAAAGGAAAATCGGACAGGACAGACGCAGGACAGAAGTTTGGCGAAATAAATAAAATCCCTGAATAAACATAGGCCATCCATTACCTTGCCAGGTAGACAGGCTTACATAACTCCGGCCTGACATAATGAGATGCTTTATAGGCCTCCGTTGGGTTTGCATAAAGGAAGGGAATTTCGCTCGGTTAAGTTGGCAACGGTCTGGTCTGCAGGAAGATAAGTAGCTTTATGTTTACCTTGGTATTACTTATAGCTTGATAATGCTGAATTGCGTTTCCAACTAAATAGTGCTCTTCTACTTTGGATTTTACGGACTTCCTGTCTTAATGGATATAATTTAATGTTCTATCCAATTTCCTAACCCGATCATATAACCCGATTTTGTGAAAATGTTTGATTATTAATGTTTTTAAATTTAAATTTCTTTAAAATATGATTTACGTATCCCAGAGGAAGATTTGGTAAGTGTAAATAAAATGTTGTTTATTAATAAGTCTATAAGTCTATCATGGGTTCCTAAATAAATTTATGCGAGTTTCGTGATTATTCTGTAAAGGACGACGTTGGACGTTGTCAAAATTCCAAGTGCTATCTCTTTCTTTTTCACTCTCTCCAACTATATAGTACACATATAATATGATATTTTACATAAAATATAATATTTTATATAGGCTAATGACAGATCACAGACAAATAATCATGTTTCTTTAACACTCTACTATAATGATTGTGTTGTTTAAAATTTAAAGTGTTGACTCTGTTACTATTAGTATTATGAGTTAATGTATCTGTGATTTGTCTGTTTTATTGTTATAAAAATTTGACTTGTAAATGAGAATATTTATTAAGAGTTTTGTATTGTTGATTTTTATTAAGTTTAATGTAATGTTATGAATTTTATAAATTGTAAGCTATGTTGTATATTGGTTTGATAAAAACGAGCTCTTGCAAAGAAATTTTGGTAAAACATTCGAAACGTTGAGTGTTAAAAAGCATGAATTAATTGTCTGTGATCTGTAATTAGCCTATATAGAAAATAAATAGTTATTAACAGACATTAAATAAAAATATTGGTTCAAATATAATACTCGATAATATGAAATATATTGTTTTATATATATATTTATTAATTTATCTCTCTCTCTCTCTCTGTCTCTCTCTGTCTGTCTGTCTGTCTGTCTCTCTCTCTCTCTCTCTCTCTATCTCTACATATATATATATATATATATATATATATATATATATATATATATATATATAAATAAAATATAACAGTACTCAAGTCTTTTAAAATATTTATTACCACAATAATAATAATATCAAACTGCTCTAAACTATTATTTCAGTTTATTGCCAAGAATATTTGAGAAATTTACCAAGAATTTTGAACATCTTCCAGACCTAGGCATCACTTGTAAGATTGTGGGTTTTATTTTTGCACAAAATTTTAACAGAGTCTTAATAATATTGATAATAATCTTGGATAATTTTAAAGTTATTTATTGCTAGTTTTTCTTTTTTAAGAAAATGTTTTATATGTTACAGACGTTTCATAAACAAGAATCATTTTAAGCAAAGTAAACATTGACAAAGGTTTTTGCCAACAAAACAGTGTCAGCATCTTCAGGTATGGTTTTAATTACATTTTCTCTTTGTTACAAACAAAACGGTAAAATTATGAATTCTCCGTGCTCTTTTCTTCCCGTATGTTATATAGTCTTTTAGTTTATTTTGTTAGTTCTTCTTCTGTACTTTCTTTTAATAGTTTCAATTTCACCTCATTTTCTTTCCTCTATTAGTTCTGAGTTTGACTGTGCTGATCATAGAAAAAAAATATTTTGCTACAGCATTACTAATAGTTTTCCATAGAATCCGTGTGTCTCTGTTGAAGGTACTCTAATGATGTCCTTAAGTTTTAAATGTTTTTTTCTATTGTTTTTTCCAAAAATTTAAATAGAGGGGAATGTGATTTGTTCGTAATTTTTTTCCAATTATAATTTGTCCCTTTATCTACTCTCCGTTTGTTATGATTTTTCTAATGCAATTTGGAGTCGGTTTTAAGTGCTTAGTTTAATTTTCCAATTTAAATTAGTTTTTTCTCTATTAATAGCAACAAATTCTTTATAATAGACATTTAGTTTAATATGGTTTTGTTTTCATGGTGTTCCTTGGTTTAGAAGTGTTTAACTCATTTTCCACAGTCTCAATATATTTTCCAAAATAATTTAAATAGAGGAGAGCCGCAATAAGATATTCGTCTCCTTGTAGGATTTAGGTATAAATTTCGAAAACATTAGAGACTAGTCTCATATATTTAACTCTTGAAGAGGTTGCCGAAACAAAAGTAGAAATATATCTGATTCTGATTATAACTATATCAATTAGCACCGGGGGAAAGGGTGAGAGGAACTTACAAGCACATCGGCCTCTATTGGCTTCGAGTAAGACTAATTTCGTCGGGTTTGTCGCGTTTTATAAATAATTTGACTACTAAACATCATATTCTGACGTTTTTAACACATTTAGTGGAATCTGTTTTGTTAAATAAAATACACAATAATAACTCATATGAAAAATAATTTTACTGTAAAAAGAGTGTAAATTTAGCAATTTACTTAATAATGTGCGACTATTGTGCAGTATTTTGTAAGGAAGTATGCAGTAAATACGTATCATCTAATACCAAGTTTTATATATATATATATATATATATATATATATATATATATATATATATATATATATATATATATATATATTAAATATGGTGATATGTTTTCTTGTAATATAGTTAATAAATTAAAAATATTTCAAAAACAAGAATACTTTTATTATATTCATTAAAAGTATTCTTGTTTTTGAAATATTTTTAATTTATTAAATATATATATATATATATATATATATATATATATATATATATATATATATACTTTTAGAAGTAAAATAAAATATCAACGAACAAATAAATCCTTTTAAAAGTCAACGATTTGCATAAAATAGGTATGCAAACAAATGTGAAATATTTTATAAAGAGGTTTATAGTAGCAAAAATACATAGCAATTAAAAGAAAATAACAGACTAAAAAATATATTTGGGATTTGAAGTAAATCAAAACTTTCAACGCACAATTAGTGTCGTGGCTACAAGGCAGTTATTCTAAGGATTTCTGTTTTGTTAAGATTGTAATGATATTAAACACACAAAAATCGATGTCACAATTAGGTGTTTAGATTAATAAGAAATAAAATTATACAAAGTTACCTAAAGTTCCGTTGATAAAGAGGTTTAATAACAAAATATCTAGTGACAAAATATTAAAATCGTAATAATTTGTCGAAAATGTTCTAAAAGTAACTTGTGACTTAATATTATTGAAATTATTTTAAATTTACTCTATATACATTTTAACATGG
The DNA here is from genome assembly GCA_036971475.1 of Prosapia bicincta. Classification (NCBI taxonomy): domain Eukaryota; kingdom Metazoa; phylum Arthropoda; class Insecta; order Hemiptera; family Cercopidae; genus Prosapia; species Prosapia bicincta. Next base: position 482,154 of record JBAIZL010000428.1, read on the forward strand.
TATTCATAGATCTTGGAATAATCAATTTGTTTATTTTACATGTCTATAAACTGGATATATGTTAATTAAAGGTTTTTATTTCTTACAAATCCCAGTTAATAAAACTAATAACAATAAAACAAAAAGATAGAAGGACTAAAAGCTCTTAGAAGCCTCATCACTACCTTCACCTAGTCATCACCTAATATTAGTCTATTAATACAGAACAGCTCTAATGACCTTGGCACAAATACCAATTAATTTTCACTTCTTGTGAATCATGCAAATTTGTGAGGTCATTCGGCCTATAAACACAACAAAGCTTCACCATATGGTATTTAGTTGTTTTTAAAGCATTACGGACTGTTAAATGTAGTTATATAAATCGACAGCAATACATTTTGTAAAAATACAATTACTGAGAAGGCTAAAAAAAAATATTTCAAACTGAAAAAAATATTGATAGTTTAGCTGATGTTAAAGGCACGAATATTAATTGAACTTAGTAACGTTAAACGTGATAACAGATCAAGGCATTACCAACACAGTGGGGGAAACGCATCTCATCAAACTTTAACAGTGATCCAAAGCGCCATATTACCAACCAGCATTACCTGTGTAAAGAGGTTGAGAGTAATAAAAGCAATTGAAAAGTCCTAACTATTGAAATATATCTACTGTAAAAATCCGAAATTAATATTGACATCAAAGAAGAACGCTCGTAGACACATACTACATAAAACAGGTTAATACTAATAGTGGTTTGATCATGCCAGGAGAACCGATAACATATTGATAGACAAAGACAAGGAATGGAGTCCAAAGAGAGAGAGAAGAGAGATAGGCCTCGAATATCATTGACAGATGAAGTTCATGAATCTATAATCAGACATAAAATAAGATATTGGAAGAAAACAGGAGAATATAAGGACAGATTTAATTACGCAAACAGTACGTATGAACTGTAAATTTGCTTGCTATTATGAGAGCAGGGTGAAAAGTTCTCGGCTTGACCCAGAGGTGGCATTCCAATCAGCGAAAATTTATTTTTCCTGCCTGCACACACATGTCATTAGTTCGTATGATAAGCTTTAACTTGTTCGCTCAAGGAGTTTGTATACGAATTTTTTGCATAGGGTTTTATTACAAATGCAATAATTTAATACAAAGTGGATAACTGAGCAAAAATCAACACACAATCAGTAACATCTTTACTCCTAAACGTTTCAATAACAAGTCCATCGTGGTCAGTATTAGGACCCAAATTTTCAAGTATACCTATTTTATAATTTGTCAATTTTACTCTCTGATGATGACAAATTTGTCGTCTAAATCTGTTTGAGAAAATAAATTATTCATTGTAAGTTAGTGCTCCTCAGTATTCAAATTTACTTTTACTCAAAACTCAAACTCAAATTTGGTTATGAAGTTGATGTCGAAATAGATAACTAATTTGTCAAATATGTAACAAACATTATTTCACTCTACAAGTAAAAATAGGAATTATCCTTGCCAAGGAGGTTAGAATATGTAAGAGGAAGAAAATTGAGAAGCAACAATAGACAGCAAATCTCAGAAATATGGTTGTGTGTAAAGATTTTGATTTCCCAAATAATACAACACAGATTTCAACATAAATATTTAAACCGCCAACAAATAGAAGCTACATTAATACAATAAAATAACTGTGGACAGGTAACAATATAATGAAGAAAAAGTCAAATAAATTGTCTGGTTTTATTCTTATCAGTTAATTTGATTATTTTGCCTATAAAAGATTTAAAAATAACAGCGGGTCACTTTTAGTAATATTATAAGTACATAAAACCTTCTGGTCGGTACTATTAAAAAGACCAAGGGCCTACGAGTACTGGCTATGATAACGAATGTAGAAGGTCTATTGTCTATCAGTATCATGATCTTTGCTTCCGTGTAAGAAGAAGAATGTGGACAAAATGTAGAGCCAAAGAAATGCACCCCTGGACTACTCCTCAAGAGTGGGAGATCTTGTTAGTTAGGTTCCTTATTTCAAAGACATTCATACTTATAATAAATTGATTTTTTTTTCATTTAAAATTCCAATATGCTAACTTAATAACTCGTGTGTAATACGTAATATAACGAAATGGATCATTTAAATAATAAAAATTACTCTATAAAATAATGATTTAGGAAATCATAACCCAGGAATTGACCTTCTACAAAAAGAAAATAATAAAGTTTCAAATAGACACAAAATGGGATAGTTAAAATGCATGTAAGATTTAATCATTGACTTAGATCAACCAAAAAACTATTTCAATTAACCAACATTTTATGTAAATTACACGTTACTACATGTATGATATTACTACATCACATTCATTTTATTACTTTGCTCTCTTTAAATCTTCCCTACCATACGGTTAGCTCAGTTTCATAAAATCAACTAATGTAGAGAAGAAAAAGCGAAACCTGTTTTGAAAGGCTTATGTAGATGCTATCTGTGCCTGGTTACCAACTTTAGGCAGGCGGCTAAACGTTCCAGTTTTAAGAGTTGCCGATAATTACATTGAAGGGGTTTCTTGATTGTTCAGATAAATATACTTGATATACAAAGTTGTTTTCGTGTTATCAACTTTTAAATATTTCATAATTATTAATTTTACTTTGTTTGTGTGTGTGTGTGTGTGTGTGTGAATGTGTGTGTGTGTGTGTGTGTGTGTGTGTGTGTGTGTGTGTGTGTGTGTGTGTGCGTGTGTGTGTGTATGTGTGTGTGTGTGTGTGTGTGTGTTTTTTCAACGAGCCCAATTACACACTCACCTATCTTACGTTACTTATTAATTAGTCCATCTTTTGTTTTTATTTTTAGCGTTATCACATCAAATTATATATGTTAATTTATTTACATCCCGGTAAGTTAATTTATTTTTAGAGCTTGTGATATGAAGTATAACTCTTACACCTGTCTTCCCTTTTTGGGGTACTTTGGGATAGCTTCCTATTTTGGGATGGAACGCATTTTATTTTTTGATGCCTTTTTCATCCCGAGCCTTTACCCTTGACGTTCTTAACATTCTATATTTCTTCTGCGTTGTTGACACAAATATATTACCTACGTAATACTTACTGGTCTGGCCCTACAATGGTAATGACCTAAGTAATCTAAAAATCGAAACTTTTAACTTTCCCAAACTTAGATCTCTTAGGAAGTTAAATCACTAAATTCGTGTAAAATCTAATTAGCTAAGTACTTGCTTCAACTAGCATGAGTACTCTGGGTTTGTGTTTAGTGGTGTTATTCACTTGAAAATATTTTGTTTAAGTAATCTGAGAAAGGATAAAATATTAATTTGTGCAAAACTAATAACAGTTAATTTTAAACTAAACCATTTTGTTAATTTATCTTTGCATACTGTAACTTACAAGATTTTCTGAAGTAACCACATTCTTTCAATTGTTGACTGACATCCTTTTATTTACTTATTAAAACAAAAAATTTACTTTGTTTTCTTATCATTTATCTAGTTATTTATTTACTTACTGTACGTATAATGATTTCGAAATTATTTCTCTTATTATTCAAAACAACCTGTAAAATCAAACATTGTAACTTATGTATCGAAGATGTATGAAGTATATATATAAGTTTTACGTATGGAGTTGTTTAGATTTATATCTAAGCACAATTGAGCATTAATTAAACAATTAAGCATCTGAAATTAATTGAAACATATACCCTAACCCCTATTAGTTCCTAATTAAACGACGGGTAAAGCCATTTAGTGATTTTGAAGTTATGTTTTTCTTAAATTAGTCTAATTTTTTGATAAAATCTTTTGAAGCCTTTATTATTCAATAACAATTCTGTCAAGAATTGCTTTTACTTGACTTGCCTCACAAGCTCTTCACAGATTTTTTATCCGGCGTCTCGTCCTGGATCTCCGTTGGACCTATGCAATCTTGGCTGGAAGAAGTCGCCCCTCCGGAAACGATGTCTGGAGGGGAACTCCTGAAGAGGAAACCATGGAACTCAGCTTTGGCCAGGTCTGGTGAACTCATAATTCCGATGAGAACCACCGGAGTTTGCCTTTACTGGAATTTGACTTTAAGATATTTAGCGATCGATATAAGTTATATTAATATACAAAATACAAGCCATTCTGATAATTCCAGCAGAAAAAAATCGACGGAAAATCTAACTGAAAATGTCCTTCATGATAGATTCTTGGACCTAGGCTTGCACTTTTACCTTTTCGTACAGATTTGAGGCAGCAACCTACCTACGTAACACTAGGAAGATTTTATTAGGAGACGCCTCAATGTATTCCCAGCACGGAGTTTTATACACTCCCAAAGTGGGCTGCAATATTTTTATTTCGAAGACCAATGACTTTGTAAACTTTGTCATTTTACCTTATAAAGCGGTTGTGGAAACTAATCTTGAACCGAAATGTACACGCCGCTATATCATATCATTTTGTCAGGCTGGAAACTCATCGAAATTAACGTGTCCCTCATAATATTAAAACTACTGTTTTAATTAAACTTTAATCTATTGTTCAATGACTCTCCATTCATTCTCTTTAAAATGAAATGCAATTCTACTTTTTACGAAGATTTTGGGTTTAGTCTTGTTAGGCACTCTCACTCTACCGGTGATTCACATTTATTGCACTTTGGTAACTTTATTAATAATTTTGGTTAGCTTTATCTTACAATATTCACTGCTATTCTTATTTTTTACTAATTCTTTATTTAGATAATGTTTTAATTACTGTTTATAATATTATATATTTTTTGTTCTAACTTCTTTTTTATTGCATCTTATGTATTAGAATATATCTCTTATTAACGGCCTTTATACAATGGTTATACCTTTGTCCAAGGTTATTTATTATTTTTATTTTAGTATACTAGCAACAGTTTGTATGCCTAAAGAGCTTAGTTCGGACTTGTACAATCAAATCCGTATTGCTTGCCTGTTCGATTTTTCCAATTCATTTAGTGAAAATATGAACTTGTAACTATGAACTTTGAATTATGAACTTGTAAAATTAGAATTTTAATTATTTTCGTTTCGAAAAGAACTGAAATACAACTCATAAAAACAAAAATGAAACATATGAAGAATATTAAATGTAGAACCGCTTTTGAAAACATCTTAGATATAGACTATATACTAACCATATGCAACTATTTTAAACTCTCTGCATACTATATTGGACCAACTTGTTATATGCTGCATAAATCCTCTTAAGTCTTCGAAAATCTTTTCCCACTCTACAAAACGTTTTAGTATGGGGTTTTTAAATAAAAAGTGTAAAGTTTTAGCTGCTTCTCTCTAGTTGTAATATTTTAGAGAGTCAAAAGCAGGATAAACACTGAATAGAAACTATCTGACAACATCGTAGAAACAAATTCCGTTTAAAAAAAAAAGGTTTTACAAAGTATCAGAAAGACGGTCTGGCCGACGTAACACTGGTGTAAGAACGGTCTTTCGATAAACAGTAATTTAAACAAAGAATTATTTCTATAAATAAAAACTATAAACAGAAACTTATTAAACTGAAGAAAGTTTAAGCCCATTTATAATTCAAATATATAACTAAAGTTAATTTGGTGAGTTTAATTTACATTTACTGATAATAAAAATTTATAATCAAAATTTGTTTAATGGGATGAGATGAAGCAAAACGTTTATTATGAATTAACTTTAAAAACCGGAAAAGAAATTTACAATGAAATGTTGAAATTTATTTCTCTTCGTAGTTCGTGGTTTCATTTTCAGAAATCAGTTAAGCAGAACACTTTTCATCTACAGTTCTCTCCATGTTTTTGTTATAATTATTAGGTTATTTTAAAAATATAAATTCAACATTCCTTTTAATAGTTATAAATGCAATCATGTTTTAATTTAGGGGCTGCTTATGCAAATTAGGTACACTAAGTTTCACGGGTTGCATCTACCCCTAAATTAGAAGCTCAGTAACTTCATATAATGTTAATGTCTAACCAGCTAGAAGAAGAATAAGCTATTGTTGCTATGCTTAAAATAAATGGTGTTGTAAGAAAATGATGACACGTATTGAAACTATAAATTATTTTGGGGGGAAATGCATCATTAAAAGGGTCTATAAATTCAATTAGAAAAATATTTTTCACGTAAAGATTAAAACATTTTCTTACAAATCCAGCGTACTTTTTCAAATTAAATACTTATGTTTTCTGATAATCAACGGATTCTTACAGGCCTTTTATATTCATGCAAGGCCCCTTAAACACTCAACGACTCGACACCGGACGACCGGGCGTTATAGGGTTTCCTAATAATCTTACGAGGAGGTCAATACAGATCTAGCCGATTTTCAATGTTTTAATCATTACTAAATACAAATACTGTTTTTGAAAGAACCGACATAGTATTCGTGTGCATAATGAAAATTTAACTAACATTAGAAACTTAGATTCTACTTTTTGAAACTATGTACAATAATTCTTCATTAAAATCTATGCTATATGATTTGTAGATGACGTGTTACTTAAATATTTATTTATTAATCAATACTTACACACACACAAACTATATAAACAAAATATATAAAAAAAAAATTAATGCGTTAAAGCTTTTCAATAATGTAATACATTGATATTATCATAACACTCAATTATGCTACAGTCAACAGGTAAAGTTAGATGCTTTAAAAATTATGGTTGGCCGACACCCTGTTTTCAATATAAGAGTTGGTTTCTTCAGCTGAGACAACCATTTTTAGGTAAATTAGGCCTACAAGTAAGGTAAACATAAAGTAGGCCTACTGTTAATATTACTAATGCTGAAAGTCAGTACAGTAAACTCTCACTAATCCAGTATATATGTGGCTGGGATGCTGCTGGTTACTAGAGGGTCCATTAAAAACAATGTACATTATACAATACTTATGGGTATTGCCCAAAAATAAAGGAAAAAATAGGAAAGTACTGTGTTTACAATGATAAAATAAGAATGAACGTAATGGTTTGTGCTTTACAGTAAAAGTTTATCTTATCTCTAACGGTAAAGAAAAATTAATATCAACACAGCAAAACATTGTTCACTTGCACCTCAGCAACAGAGACTGTACATAACTATTGCAACGACGTACGACTCGAAACCGTAAGTATATCACGAGCTACACCACTAGAACAGTGCAACAAGAAGGTCACTCAGTCACTGACATCGACATGCAGTGGAAAATATACAAGTTATGTTTATATATGAGGGCGATTTACGTTTTAGGCCTATATTACCTTAACCCTACAACTGGCAGTCAAAAATCCTGTAGTGGCGCGGTGTTTTTACCCCACCGTAGTAGCTTTTTTTTAAAATACGTCAAAAAAAAAGTTAAATAATTATAGTGATGTATAATATATCAAATTAATCACAAAAATGCACAGAATAAAACTATCATAAGGAAATATGTGACTCAACATTTTATTTCCATGGTTACAGCTCTAGAAAAAAAAATTCATATTTTGAAAGCACAAATTTTGGTTTTTGACAGTCTATCACTAAGAATCACAAAAGAATACACAAAACTTAACATATACAAAATAAAGCTAACTTTATGTAGAAAAAAAAGGTTCCAGTCATGTGTACACTTATTTCTAACGGGTAAAAAGTTATATTCACAAACATATATCCAAAACAACACCGAAAAAACGGTCAGTTTAGTCGGATTCCTCGGATTCAGAGACTTTCCTTTTTTTTACAGACTTAGTAGGCCTGTAAAAGTGCTTCAGTGTTTTGTAACAAATTGGGTGTATGCCTACATTGCATCCAGGGCACCAGTATACACTTTTGACCCTCTTTACATCTTTTTTATCTACACAAATTGCACAAACACGGTATTTGCGTACGGGTAAGTGCTCCAAGAAATGTTCCCTATTACTAGTATTTTTTGGTAGGCCTACTTACAGACAAATGATAGATGGACTTGCACTATTGTCTACCCCTCCCATATTGTGATTATATCTGTCAATCATGATTTGTTTCACTGCCTGAAGACCAATGCTTGCTTCTTATCATCTTATCCTCAGCATGACAGCCGGTACTAATCAAGTAAACTGGTTTACGGCTTTTCTTCTGTTTATATTTGACCAATAAAACTTTGCCTCTGTAGGGCCTATACCGGTAATAAACACTTTTTTCAATTCCTAAATTCACATTCTTTACATTTACAGGCAGATCTTTAGTATTTTTATTGACAGTTCCTGTCAAAAAAGTATTTCTTGAAGCTAGTTCTTGGGCAAGAGGCAGTTTTGTATACCAGTTATCAGTAAAAACATGGTATCCCTTATCAAGGAGTTGACAAATTTGCAACCCATTGACAACAACTTTTTGTGTAAAAGGATCATCTCCATTAGCCAAAAAATCTTTCCCACTGTATAGTGAAACATTTAGTATATAACTGGAGTCACTATCACATGTCTCAAATTTTTTTATACCGAATCTGCTGATTTTTCTTAGGTAGGTACTGTATAAATTTGCAGCGGTTCTTCATGCCTATCAAACTTCCATCTATCGAAATGTTTTGTTTGGGTATGAAATAATTTTTCATTGCAGCATTCATATGATCAAGAAGAGGCCAGGGATCGTAGCCCGGTTGACCCCGACGTCTTCCGGTATTTTTTCTACATCTGAAATGTCACTCCAACTATCAGCATCATCACTATCACATTCTAATAGTTCCCTAATGTCACTTGAAGTAAGGTGTCCATGATTATATTACAATAAAACAGATCAACAACCTTAGTGCACAACAAGCAACAAAGACGGGAGCATATACGTCAAAAACGTAAACATTACGTCAGCTCACAGATGTCTGTTTGTCGGGAGATATTTAGCAAGGCCATAGACGTAAAAATATTCTGGGTGAACATAAAATGAAAGTCCACATCCTTTTGAAACTAACTGTGTAATGTACTACGCAAACTGATTATTAGATGCCGAGAAAAACATCGATTATAAAGCAACCGTTCGGTCGCCGTGTAAGACGGCGATGCCACTCCACGTAAAGCGTCTGTCGCCGTCTAATGCGGCGATTGCCAGTTGTAGGGTTAAAGTAAAATAGATTGTTTGCTAAGTGTGGCAAGTTGTGTATATATATATATATATATATATATATATATATATATATATATATATAGGCTCTATATATATATATATATATATATATATATATATATATATATACAGATCTTTGTGTGTGTGTGTGTGTGTGTGTGTGTTTGTTGTTGGGTGCATTTAAATTTTAACTAACCGAACCTATAAGTGTATTTTCGTGCGTGTGTGTGTGTGTGTGTGTGTGTGTGTGTGTGTGTGTGTGTGTGTGTGTGTTTGTCTGTGTGTGTGTGTGTGTGTGTGTCAATTTTTAAAGCAATATGGATTATATATATATATATATATATATATATATATCCATTTATAGCTTATTATATGCATTAAGTATACATATATTTAATTGGTTAACTTTTTTTAATAAGCTAGAATAGTTTCATCATACTCTTTGCAAGTAACTCAATCGTTTATATTTTATAAATACCCTGTAGGTTTAAAACATTTATTTCAAGGGGAGAGTTGTAAACACGTACGATTTGTTGATAGCCTACTTGGGGCCTATTAGGCATCGTTAGGCGCATCCTGATTCGTTCAAAATATCGCGCTCGGCACAATAAAATTATATTTAAACCAGTTTCGCAAGGTTATTAAAATGAATTAAACGATTCCGTTCACAGGCCTCGCTATTATTCGGACTGTACTTCATTGTCGCCTATTGGTTAGCGTACGCCATATTGGTAGGTAGTCCCGCCTATAAACGCCCAGTCGCCATATTGATTAACTAATCATGATTTGAGAAATGATTCAATTACTACGTATTTTAAATTTTGCATACAGAATACATAAGTCCTAGTATAAAGTGGCAGATGCCTGATTTGGAGTCCAGCCGATTTTGGTCGAAATTAATTCTGAGAAACGTACTTATTGTAACGAGTTCGTTCAGTTTATTGTAGAACTTTTCAAATTTTAAATAAAAACTTCATCAAATTTCTTCTTGAAATTTATAACCACTTTAATAAATGCCTTCTTCCATTGTATTACTACTCGTCAAACCTCTCTTTGAATTTTATTATAAACTCTGTAGCATATAATATGCTATTTCTTCGCGTTTCAATCATTTCATCCAACACCTTTTTTAAATTTATTTTCAATTTAACAAACACTTTTTTATTTTAAAATCACTTCTTCTTAAATCGTTATCCATTTTATAATAACGGTTAATCAAAATTGTTTTGGAACAGCAAGAGGAAAGCTCAGTTTGATAATCGAAGCAATTTCGATTTTTTCCACATTGTTATAAAATCGGAAAATTATGAAAATATATTTTCATTTTGCTCCCTTTTTCAAGTTAGATTTATAAAATACTAAAATCTATTTAAAAAAATTGTTCAAATATTTAGGCCCACAAGCCAAATTTGTTGTAAAATCAATTTTGCTTTTTGATACTCATTAAAATTTACAAAACATACATTTTTAAAGGTCTAATTCTTTATTTTACGCTAAACATAAAATATCATTCAAGTATATGTCTGACTACCTAATTAAAATTACACCAGTTCAGATAAAAACTTAACTAGTCTAAGCAAAATATTTTCCTTCTAAAAACCACTCGATAGTATTTTTTTTTTTTAATAATTTATTAGTTACTCTCGTTAACTCATGGACTAAAGCTTAAGGAAGGAACCACTAATGCCCATCTCATAGCGAAGGAATACGATCTCTGTAAATAGTATAGTTTTGATTATTGTGCTTTCACTTAGCATAAATGTGAAAGTTATTACTGAATTGATTCTAAAGAACTGCTGAGATTATATTAATTGAACGTTTGTATTGATCATTGTAATAATGTACAAAATATGTTTCACATCGACTTGACGGACAATTTTAATTTATCTCTGAAAATTCGATATTTTAAGTAAAATGAAATAGAGCTATAATTAAAACGTACCAGTCACATATTTTGCTCAGCAGATTTCGTTTAGTCAAAGGTTTAACATATAATAATATATTTTTTTAAATATTAAACTTTAGAAAATAATTCCCAAAACCAAACTGTTATTACTACTAGCTCGATGTGCTATGAATTTATGAGGTTATTTCACAAACAATACTGTAGCTAAGGATGATCCCAGAACAATTAATTTTAGTAAAAAAACCTATAAAACAGTACTAGGGTTTTAGAAGAACAGCTTCTCGACGACCTAAGAACTGTGTAGTTTCAATATAAAATAAAATATGAATTTTAGAAATAAAAATGTTCAAAATTTCCCTTTGGGGGTACCATCTCTCCCTTCTCGGGTCCCCCCCAACCATCATCCTGGCTACGTCTTTGCTCGCGAATACACAGGAACTCACATAGGAGGTTGATAGAAATTTGATAAAGTTTAAAACTGTTTAGATTTTACTTATTATTGTACATTTATCCATTCTCCATACATTTAGGTTTTCCTATTATCCATTTTTCGTTTTCTCTTCGATCTAAAATTTTAAATCCATTTTCCATTCTACGCCTATGTAAGGATACACTTCTTACGTTCTGCGATACACACGATCTGGGCCCTTTAATAAAGTACAGATAATAATAATAAAATATTAATTATTACCTATTAATAAATGATATTGAAATTAAAACTTATTATTATTATTATTATTGCTCAAGATTTATAATAATTACTAATAACGAATACTCACTAGCAATACTTTATTTTCTCACGTGGGTTTTCCATAAGTCACCATCATCACTCTAGTTTGTAACTTTTTGTTTGCTAGATTGTTATTTTGTAATAACACCCTCTCCTCTGATGATGATGACATGGTCATCGAAATGTTCATAAGGGTTTAATCTTAAGTAACTTGTTTTATTTGTTATTTTTGATTATTTTTGTGGTATTGTGGTTCTTTCCAATATTTTCATTGTAATCATCACTAGTGAGTTTATATCCGAATTATTTAATGAGTCTATTATATTTTCTGGTACGTTTAGGGGTCTACCTCACAATTTTTCAGCACAAGTTTGTTTAGTTTCCCTTTTTGAAACTACATTAACTCGAATATTCTCCATTCTCAGCGCTTATCTAATTTTCCAATCACGTATGGCTTATATGTCTACCATAGTTAATAAAATAAGAGTCTGGGTTGCATGAATTGCTTCTTGTGCGTAATAATTTTTAAGTTGTTGAAACAACACAAACTATTTAATATTTTTTATTTACGATCCTATATTTCTGTTACAATGAAACCATTTTATGTGTGTCAACCTTGCTACTAAGTAGTAAACGTTAATCAAGTGTGTGTAAGTTCATAGCTATAAGGACTGTTGCATTCAATCCTAAATATACGTTGAATAAAAGTGTTTATTTTTTCATTAATAAATTCAACGTCATTTCCTTCCAAAAAATGATGTATTAGAATGACGTTATAAAACTAACTAAGCTTTTGGTTAGTGACGTTCACTTCCAAAGCCATATTGTTCCTCGCAAGTAATATTTATCAGAGTAATATTAAATATTACTGGAGATATGGTACTAATTTGTTTCCATCCTTTTGATCGAAAAAAAAATTAGAAGTGTTTTGTTTTCCTAATTCAACTATATTGAAATACATTTAAACTTTATCGCCTTGCCAAATTCAACGATAATGTTTTCTAAAGTGTCTGTTCTAGTAGAACGTGGTTTAAAAAAAGGTGTTTGCCCGACTTTCAAGAGTTTCTGCAATTGGCCTTCTATATTTTATGTCGTCTAATTTTATATGAATTTTAGAGCTTACTCATTTAATATTTCATATTAAAAATATGTATTCTATATTTTTATGTTTAATATATATATATATATTATATATATATTATATATATTATATATATATATATATATATATATATATATATATATATATATATATATATATATATATTTTAAAACAACACAGGTTATTAAAATACAAGAATATTTATTATTTTATATCCAAAGCTTTTCGTTGGCAAACAGTACCAACATCATCAGGAATGAAAACTACAATAATATAAGCTATAGGCTTAAAACATATGTTTATTTAGAAATAGAATTGTTGCTAAATTTATACAAATTGCCAAATTTATTTTGTTGCTGTAACATTATAGACATTGAATATAGTTTCAAATTTAGAATGTATTTGTATTTGCTCTTTTATTAATTTGTTATTATTATTGTGTTTATATATTTCGAATGCTTCATATATATTCATTCTGAATCCCTTATTAATTTCTTTTATAAGTCTCATATTTTCTATATTTGGAAATTGGTGCTTCTTATTAATACAATAATTTGCGAAATTTGATTTATATATTTCTGGATTAATATAGGCATTTAAATGTTCTTTATATCTTTCTTTTAATTTTTTCTTTGTTTGACCTATATAAACTTTATTACAATTTTTGCATTCTAATTTATAAACACCTCCTTTTTCATGCATATTAATTGTTTTATTATTGTTATTTATTATGTTTATTATTTATAAGGTAATTTATATTTATTATTTATAAAATAAATGAAATTATAAAAATATATGATAAAAATGGTTATTGGGTTCGCTATGTAGATGATGGAATGTATATATCAAACAATAATAATATAAATTTAACAAATATTTTGGATAAAATTAATAATAAAATCAAATTTACTTATGAAATTGAAACAAATAACAAAATAAATTTTCTAGATTTTACAGTAATAGGAAAACATGAAAAATTTGAATTAATGATATACCGTAAACCAACTTTGACAAACCAAATTATACCAAATAAATCTAATCATCCATATAATAAAAAAATGGCTGCTTTATATAACTTAATATATAGAATGCATAAAATACCCATGAATGAAGAAAATAAAATAAAAGAAAAAAACATAATTTATCACATTGCATTACAAAACGGTTATAAAAAGAAAACTGTTGACAAACTTAATTATAATATTTTTAATAAACAAAATAATAATTTAATTTGCAATAATAATAATAATACAATATGGACTTCATTTTTATTTATAGGCCATGAAATAAAAAATATCACCAAATTATTTAGAAATACAAATATCAAAATTGCATACAAAACTAATAACAAAATAATAAACATAATAAATAACAATAATAAAACAATTAATATGCATGAAAAAGAAGGTGTTTATAAATTAGAATGCAAAAATTGTAATAAAGCTTATATAGGTCAAACAAAGAAAAAATTAAAAGAAAGATATAAAGAACATTTAAATGCCTACATTAATCCAGAAATATATAAATCAAATTTCGCAAATCATTGTACTAATAATAAGCACCAATTTCCAAATATAGAAAATATGAGACTTATAAAAGAAATTAATAAGGGATTAAGAATGAATATATATGAAGCATTCGAAATATATAAACACAATAATAATAACAAATTAATAAAAGAACAAATACAATTACATTCTAAATTTGATACTATATTCAACGTCTATAATGTTACAGCAACAAAATAAATTTGGCAATTTGTATAAATTTAGCAACATTTCTATTTCTAAATAAACATATGTTTTAGGCCTATAGCTTACATTATTGTAATTTTCATTCCTGATGATGTCGGTACTGTTTGCCAACGAAAAGCTTTGGATATAAAATAATAAATATTCTTGTATTTGAATAACCTGTGTTGTTTTAAATTATTAAACAAGAAAACGTATTTTATATATATATATATATATATATATATATATATATATATATATATATATATATAAAATTTACTACACTTTTACGTATCGTCAGAGACATGGCATTTTATAAACAATCATTGGAGATTGTAGCAAGTCTTCTGGAAGGAAAGAGATTGCAAGACTTTAGATTACACTCTAATTTTCCACCAACAGACACAATTGAACAAATAAAAAGTTATTAAATTAAATCGAAAATTTCCCATGGAAATTGGAAAGAGAGTTTAATTAAAATATTTAGCTAATTGATAGCATACATTAATTTTACTTGAAGTGATTGATAGTGTTAAATAATTGGTTAGAAAACTAGGAGAAGAATTAAACAAATGAGGCCTGGAAATGAATTTAAAAAAAAAAAAAACAGAATACATGCCGGTAGGATGTGCAGACAAGATTTTAACATTGAAGGAAACATAAAAACTTCTAAAGAATCCAAATATCTGAAAGTTGCATTGACTGAAGGTGGAAACGATAGAATAGATATGTTGCAGACAATATGGAGAAGATAAAGTATTACAAGTAAACTAAATTAATTATTGTGGAGTAAGGACATAAAAAGAGAACAAAAAAACGCCTATTTATAACGCCGGTGGAAAGTACAGTGATTTAAGGCTATAAAGTCTGGACAGTGAACAAGAATATACAGAAACGAATAAATACAATGGAAACAGTTTTTGGATGTTGTAGATACACATCACAGGGTCATGTAAGAACGGTCAGAATCAAGAAATAATAAATGTAGAGACATCATTTACAGACTCTATAGAAAGATAGTAGCTTAATAGGTACGGTCATATGAGAAGAATGACGGATCATAGATTACCTTTAAAAATTGGAAATGGATCCCAAAAAAGATAAAAAAGAAAAGAGAGGACAAGGAAATAATGACTTATTAGGATTAGAATAGCTATGAACAAAAGAGATATAGTAGAAGAAGAAGATCATGGCGAAACAAGAAACAATAGCGTTCGAATTGTGATAAACGGACAATCATTTTGTAAAACACAATATATATATATATATATATATATATATATATATATATATATATATATATATATAATGTATATCATGAGAGGCAAAGGAGACATAAAATTAGGTCAAGAATAATGAATAAGCTAAAAATAACCTATCATATGGATATAAACATCTGCAACACGATTTCGGTTTTAGAGTTTCGTCAAGAAAGCCACAAATACGAACAAGAAAGGCTGGTCAAAATCATTATGATTACAAAAAGGGATTCTCAAGGGAGATGTTAGGTCGGATCAAATACAGGCAAGGGTACCGAAACCAATAAAGTCATGATCCTAAACACATAACCTTATAGCCTATGTTGGGAAAATATAACCAGTAGTACTGGAAAAGGAAACAATTTTACCCAGTACGAGCTGATAATTTAGCGTATAATTTGCTATAAATTCTTAAAAATCCGTCACGTGACTGTTATCGCCTATGAAGTATATGAAAGGATTGAAAGGTTTTTTCTGTTATTAAAAATATTATTATTATTAAAACTGTTCTCATTAAACCAACCTTTAACTTTTCTTACATTATATTACTCTAAATACTGGTATAACTATAAGTGCCCCATTAACTCTTTAGTTCTTGTCTTGACATTGTCAACTACAATTATTTGATTAAAACTAGCACAACACGACACTAACTCAAATGGTTTGGTTCTTTTAAATCTTTTAACCATGGACTAGTTATCAAGAAGTTGATGAGCCACTGCACTTGGATGAAGATGAAGCCTCTTTTTATGTTTTTAGGCCGGAGTAATTAAGAGGTATGTCTGTCACACACTCGTGGAAGAAGGGTAGACTAAATGAAATTATACAGAGCTAAGAAAAGCGTGTCAAAATTCCTTTGTAGGAAGAATTTGTCACAATCATGGGATCACGTGTGCAGTTTCGGTTATTTGAACTATTCCTGATCTAAACGTGGTAACGATAGGTGTGTCAGCTGCATGAGGCTTGAAACAGAATGACATATAGTTGGCAGAGCTTGATAGTTACCTCGAGAAAGAGAGAATCCTGATTTTTATATTTAAAACGAAAATGATTTTTATATTTAAAACGAAAATTTTTACTGTGGTTGATACGAGAGGCCTACAACTTAACCATTTTTAATAAATAGGAAGTACAGAAAATAGGTAAGCCGGGTCGACTTGAGACGAAACCGTCTACAGCGTGGAAAAAAGGGAAAAAACAAATAAAAAATATTTAAAATTAAAAACCACAGTGAAAATACCACAATATTTAGGTTTATTTTGAACTGAGTTTGCTAATACACATTTATATAAAAGCTAATGTTTTAACCTTAATAAAGGAAATATATTTTCAACAAAACAGAGATGTAAAACTCTTACTGTACTAAAAAATCCGATTTTTAATTGCAATTTTTTTTACTAAATCTTTTTTTAGTTTGGTACTGCAATATAGTCTACAGTTCTTTCAAAATATAAAATACAATAAAATAAATATTCGTTTGATCATGTCTATTATAACTTTATATTTTTACATTGAATTATTCTATAACAAAGTGGTTTTAATATTATTTCTATTTAATTTAAAGTTAGTGATTTCGAAAACTGTTTATACAAATTTTGGAATAGAAAATTATATATAATCTACATTTGTTGAAGGTAAACTACAATTTCAAAACTTAGAAAAAAACGCTAGTAATAATGATTATTCAATGATTTAAAATAAAAATATTTTTAGAAACGGACTAAAATATATAAAATAATTTCATTTAATTATTTCTATATAAATTAGATTTTTAATAACACATTGTTTCTAAATTTGTGTTATGGTTAATTCTAAAAAACTATATACTTGTAAAATAATTATTAAAATAATAATTTAAATAATTGTAAGGTTCAAAATAAAACATGTTGTTTGCCTACAATCAATAAACAATAGTAAAACTTACAACTATTCTTTGAACTAAGTTCGTGAGGTTAGGTTAAAACAAATAAAAGACATACGCAAGACTCACAAACTAATCATTTACTGACTCATACACCTTTCAATGACAAAGTCATCATCATCAGTGAGTGTTGCTACCACAATCTCTAACTTACAACTTGCATAGAGTTTGTAGTAGTAACAATCACTGATGATGATGACTATGTCATTGAAACGTATATCAGTAAATAAATGGTTAATTTTTGAGTCTTGTTTATGTCTTTTATTTGTTTTAACATAAACTTACAAGCTATGCTCAAAGAATAGTTGTATAAATATGGCACTCAAGTCAATGTAGCTTAATTTACTACATAAACTAAAATTGAAATGAGTAGTAAAGTAGAGTTTGTAGTAGCAACACTCACTGATTATGACTTTGTCATTGAGACGCATATGAGTAAATAAATGATTAATTTTTTAGTCTTGTGTATATACTTTCTTTGTTTTAATAGTAAAACGTGTTGGGAATAACAGCCAACAATTGAATAAATTTGTTTATTTTTTGTATTTTCTACAGTGTAATAAAAATATCGGTTTTTATTCATACCTCATTTATTTATTTCGCGACCCAACCTTTAGCTCTGAGTTTTACAATTATAACACAATGATTTTTAACTACAATTACATCGTTTCTATTACAAAAACTCACTATAGTCAATTTTTAAGAACAATATTTTATGAACCAGTATGGGATAATCTGTACGAATGTATGACAAATTAATTTATATTTTAGTTAATTTTATAAACGTAGCCTATTTAATTTTGTTTTTCAATTAAATAATATTTTCAAATTTTAGTCTTGGAGAGTTATTATTTTTGGCAAACCTACAGCATTTGTCGCAAAACGTTCGACAGTTGATTCAAAGTCTCATCGGTTACCATTTAAATCTAGGTCTCACGGTGACGTCATAGTCTAGTTTCGCGTTCCTCACGTATCAAGAACATTCTACGACTAATATAGTTAAAGCAGTAAATTAAAACAGCTTTTATTAATATTTTAAAAACATTACTCGACGTTTCGTTACCTATACAGAATCGTTTTATTTTTTTTATTACAATTTTTAACTCGTTTTTTGTCTCTCGAATCAGTTCCCAATATTATCGTAACTGTGATTGCAGTTTCAAATAACTTATTAGTTTACGATAAAGTCAGTTTTAAGATGATACCGAACAGCTTAAATTTAGTTTTAACCCTAATCCACTAATTTAATAGGACAATATTATTCACTTGATATCCAAATCTTAGCTGTGACCTGAGTTAGTCAGAAAGTTACTAAATCTGTATCGAATCCAGAGAAAAGAAAGCGAGTTAAAAAACAGTTGATTCATAAACGCCGAACAGTGTTTTAAAAATATAAATAAAAGTTGTTTAAATTTACTACCTCAACTATAATGGTAGTAGTCAATCAAAGACAGGCCTATAATTATATATGGTAAACGTAAAATTATAACATACCAATAAAGAAGAAGAAAAATAAATAGACGTTAAGTATAGCATCCGGAAATATGCGGGGTAATTAACACCATTAATATGGATTAATGCGAACTAGCGATGTTACAAATTCTAAGGATTAGTATCGTAGCTGAATGAAGGCCAACTTCCGGTTAGTTAGCGTTATTGCTCTCAGCATCCATCAGCCCATAAGACTTATCCTCTGCTCATCTTACTTAATGACGCATGACTTCACAAAACAAACCGTTTTTACAACTTTTTCTTTGTCTTGGAGGTTTTTATAGCGTCTGGCTATTTGCTTTGTTACGAATACATTAATATATTAAATATAATGCCACTGTTCAGAGCGGATGTTGGATTTAGGTATATTACACAGAACCTAACTTAGTTTAAGTATGTAGGTTCTACATTAATTTGTACATTTACTGTTAAAAAATGCAGTTTATTAATTTAATAAATTAATTTAAATTCAATAAGCCCGGTACCAGTCTCGTGGTGGGATAATGCTTCAATCTGACAGCTTTTTAAACTTATGTTTTTTATACAATAATTGTAATATCTCAAACAACCCTTTTTGGTTACATCTGTGATCGGATACGCATGCTTACTCATTGCTAAGGAGATATACTTGGTGTAAGGGGCTGTAAATGTAACCCCTTCGTTGGTGCCAGTCTAGTTCTAACCACAAAACTGTCTCACTGGTAAACCGAAGATTATTCCTATCACGCAACTGACTTTACTAGTTTTTTTTGTACAAATTTATGTTATTTACGAAGTAGTTTCTTTCTCTGGTTGTTAGTGTAATAAATTCATCCTGCGTGTATAGTTTTATATTTCCTTTACTAGACGAAACACAGCTATCTCTAGACATAAAAGCGAGGACTCGTTGTAGTCGTGGGCAGGAACCAAATAATGTTACTTAATTTTATACTTTATCGAAACTAAAATAATAATACTGAAACTTGTCTATCCATAATGCATCTTGATGATGCATAGATTTAAACACTATTGAAGCATATGAACCTTCTAGAACAGTACTAAATGTGAAATCGATGTTGACTACCTAATGGCCAGTGAATAATCTGTTACTCGAGTTATTAACAGGTGGCCATTTACATTACCCTGTGGTATATTCAACTTTCCCACTGTCAATGGTTAGATAATGTAAAATATCAATATATCCAAGAAATTGACACAAGTGTCTTTTAATACAAAATTTCATTATAACTCATCTAGCCTTGAATTTAAATTTGTTCTTTGATTCATACTTTGTCTCTGTATATCAAATGAAAATTCAAGAAGTTACTAAAAGCAACCAAAATGACCTACAAGTAAAAACACGCTTCTAATATAATCATTAAAACGAAGTAATAAATCATATAACTAAACATAATTAGAACTATACACAAAGCGTATTTTCGTTAAATACTGTAAACATAAACCACAATTTCTACTCGCTTATCAGACCAGAAATAAATAACCTCATCTTTCTTTAACAGTTTTTTTTAGATTTATTAATATAAATTTTCAAGATCAGAAACTGTAATTGGATCCATCTTAATTAATCTAACTGTGTATATTTTATTATCGGCAGTTTTATTGGTTCCTTGTTGTTTGTCCTTATAATTCATTTTCAAAGAAATTTTCGTTTAAACTCATTTCGTAGAATACTTTACCTTATACTACGACTTTTGTTGGCTGTAGAGAATATATTAGTTCAGCTAAAACTGGAAAATAAAATAAAATTGATAATCGTTCAATGACTACATCACCCAAGATATGGGCCTTGCTATTTTAATAGGAGCAGAAAATTCTATGGATTTCCAGAATATACAAACAGGTCTGTTAGAGGATACATGTGAAATAGGTTTAAGTATTAGGACTAAGCTCCATAAACCAATGTAAAGTTAGTAGCTGACCCAAGGTTAACGATGATAAACTATCAGAAAATGTAGACAGAGTCATTTACTTTGGTTACACGATTAAATGTTGAAGCCAAAATGTAGAGCTAAAACTAAACAGCGAGGCAAATCCAAACAAAAGAGCTAAAGCCAAAGTGCAGAGCTAAAGCAAAACTACAGAGCAAAAGGCAAATACAAGAGGTAAAGCTAAACAGAAGAGGTAAAGCCAAACGGCAGAGGTAAAGTCGAAGAGCAGAAGCAAAACTTAAACTCCAGAGATAAACAGAACACAGGAGACATAAATCCTAACACAGAGGTAAAAACATACTGCAGAGCTGAAGTCAAACAGCAGAGGTAAAAATAGATTGGAGAGCTTAAGCCAAACTGGAAAGATAAATGCAAACAGCAGAGGTAAAACCAAACAGCAGAGATGAGGTAAAACAGGATAGGTTTAGTCAAACTGCAAAGCTAATGTCAAACAGGAGAGCCAAAGCAAAACAGCAGAGGTAAAGCCAAAATCTAGAGCTATAGCCAAGTTAAAGAGCTAAATGCAAACATCAGAGATAAATCTAAACACCAGAGGTAAGAACTAACTCCAGAGGTAGAACTAAACAAAATGTAAGACCAAACAGGATGGGTAGCAACAAAACAGCATAGATAAAGCCAAACTGCACAAATAATCGAAACATCACAGATCAAGCTAAACAGGAAAGGAAAATCTAAAAGGAAGAGGTAAAGCCAAACAGGAGAGACAAAACAAAAAATCAGAAATAAGACAAAACTCCAAATATAAAACCAAATAGTAGAGGCAAAGCCAAACAGCGGACCTGAACCAAAAAAAGCAGAGTTAATGTCAAACAGGACAGTTAAATCCAAACACCAGAGATGAAACTTAAGAGCAGAGATAAACCCTATCAGCAGAGGTAGAGTCAAACTGCAAAGGTAAAGCCAAACAGGAAGCAAAGGGGGAGACAAACAGCAGAGGTAAAGTCAAACAGAAGAAGCAAATCCAAATAGCTGAGGTAAACCCTAACTGCAGAGATAAAGTCAAACAGCAGAGGTAATGCTAAAAAGTAGAGAAAAATCTAAATAGCAGAGGTAAAGCGAAACCGCAGAGGTAAATCCAAACCGCAAAAATAAAGTAGAAGAACAGAAGTAAAGCCAAACAGCAGAGGTAAGGCCAAACAGCAGGGGAAAATCAAACATCACAGGTAAAGCTAAACGGGAATGGAAAAACCAAAAGGAAGAGGTAAAGCCAAATGGTGGAGGTAATGCCAACAGCAGAGTCAAGGTCAAACTGCAGACATAAAGCCAAATAGTAGAGGTAAAGCCAAACAACAGAGGTAAAGTCAAACTGTAAAGATAAAGTCAAACAGGACCAGTAAATCCAAACAGCCAAAAATAAAGCCAAATTGCATAGGTGAATCCAAAATGCAGAGGTGATGTCACACTGGACAGTCGATTCAAAATCAATAGAGGTAAATCAAAACTACATAGGTAATGCCAAATAGTAGACGTAAAACCTAAAAGCATGGATAAAGCCGATCAGCAGAGATATAGCCAATCTCCAGAGTAAAGCCAAATGATAGAAGTAAAGCTAAACAGGAGAGGTTATGACGAGTAACAGCGGCAAATGCGAACAGCAGAGGTAAAAATTAAACAGCAGAACTTAAGCCAAACAGGAGAGTTAAGGCCGAAAAGCAGAGATAAATGCAAACAGCAGAGGTAATGCTAGATAGCAGAGGTAAAGCTAAACAGTGGAGGCAAACCGAAACAGCACGAGTAAAGCCAAACATGAGAGGTAAAGCCCTAGTTTTCAAGTTCTGTGTGAGTTGATAATATTCAAATTTAGATCTCAAATAATTAATTTTTGTAACTTCAATAATGATTTCATAATAAGTTGGTGTAGAATCAATATAGTTTACCCTAATTTATAAAAAAAATAGGAAAGAAAATCCTTTGTCTATTAAAGATTAAAAACTATTAACTACCTATCTAGTATTAATTTAATTAAGGTTTGAAAACAACATAAGATGTTATCTCTAACGTTCCCTACCCTAGAACAAACTTTAATTTGTGACACCTATAACCTCCACTTCTTAAATTCGAGGACAAATTCCACTGAAATTTAGAATACCTATTTTCCATCTTTTCGATGGAACGTAGGTTCATACTTTGTACCGGGCTATATATATATATATATATATATATATATATATATATATATATATATATATATATATATGTATATATATATATATATATATATATATATAAATATATATATATATATATATAAATATAAATATAAATATATATATATATATATATATATATATATATATATAGAGAGAGAGAGAGAGAGAGAGAGAGAGAGAGAGAGATGAAGAGAGAATTATCATGTTAAGATGTTAATGATAAAGGACAGTGTATGATGTTAGTTTTTGAGCACTGTTATATAACATTAAAGATTCTATAAAACACTGAAAACAGAACTGAGAATTCCGACTGTACAAGAATGAACTGAATAAAGTGATTTTCAGGTGGAATATTAAAATTGTTTGATTACAACATTTCTCTCAATGATAATACGTAGCCTACTATTACAAAGATGAGATATTCTTGTATACACTTTTGTCATAAATTTTGAACAACATCAATACATTTTTAGACGTTGCAACAGCCTTCATTAGTTTTAATTGTATTCTATTAGGCCTATATCTGTTTTAACAGGTAAAATTTCTATGAGTACAGTGTGCATCTGTGGAACGTGATGTTGTCACTTAATAATTTCTACTAAAATGCTTAAGAAACTTATGTACCAAAGTATTGTCCGAGATTTAGAGCTTACGTTTAAATTATTTTCAAATGCAACTCACTATATGTCCGAAAATATTGTATTTTTGATTCGATAATGTGATAGCCTAACTTAATTTAAATTAAAATCACATAAGACACGTATTCCTTAACACATAACACACGTATTCCTTAACACGTGATGTTATCTAATATTGTTAAGACTGGTTGTTAATTAACGTAAGCTATATTACGTTAATTTCCTATTAAACAAAATTTTAAAAAATATAAACAAGATCAGTGTTAAAATTTTAATATAAAAATATAAAGCTTTTAATAATAAATATGGTTATGATTGTTTAGAATGAAATGAGTTTTCTGTCTTTCTTTTGTTAATGACATTGAAATATAGAATAAATAACTAAGAAGAATTTAATTATTGACGATTTTTGTGAGTTTATATTATCTTATCAACATTTTTAAAGACGTACATAAATAAATTATTGGTGTAAAATTAATTGTTGCGCACTTCTTTCAGCGCTTCCAGGATTCCATTGTTTTTGTATAGTAACGGGAATGGTAATTACACGTTACGTTTATGTTTATTAAGGGTTTTTGCTCTACCAAATAGCCGGAAGTGCTCATTACTGCTGCTGTACCTTATAAAGATTCACACTAATTATTTTGTATTACTTTATAAAATTCCACACTAAATTCTGCTGCTATACTTAATAACGTTCACCACTAATTGTTGCTACGATAATTTATAAAGTTTAGAAGTAATCATTGCTGCTATACTTTATACACTTTCACACTAATTATTGCTGCTAAAATTTATAAGGTTTCACAATAATTATTTCTGTTATACTTTATAACGTATTACGCTAACTTTTACTGTTATACCTTATAAAGTTACACATTAATTATTGCGGCTAATCTTTATAATGTTTCACACTAATTATTGCTGATTTCCTTTATAAAGTTTTACACTAATTAATACTGTTATGATTTATGGAGTTTCTCACTAATAACTGGTGTTGTACTTTATAGAGTTAAGTTGCAACTATTTATTACGGTTATACTTTATAAAGTTTCACACTAATTATTTCTGTTATACTTTATAAAGTTGCGCATTAATTACTACTGCTGTTCTCTATAACGAATACCTCTAATTATTGATGTATTATTTATAGAGCTCACCACTAATTACTGCTGCTACACTTTATAAAGTTTCACACTATTTATTGCTGCATTACTTTATAAAGTTGCACACCAGTTACTACTGCTATATTCCATAGTCTACCACTAATTACTGCTGTTATACTTTATGAAGTTTTTCCAAAATTATTGCTCCTATACTTTGTAAAGTTTCAGATTAAATCAGTTGCAGTATTTTATAAAGTTTCACACTAATTACTGCTGCTATACTTTATAAAATTGCACATTAATTACTGCTGATGTACTCTATAAGACTTACCACTAATTACTGCTGCTACATTTTTAAAGTTTCATTAAATGTTTGACTTTTATACTTAATAAAGTTTCACTCTAGATACTGCTGCTAGCAGTATCTACCGACTGTTTATATCCTTCGATTTTCTTTCCGCAAGCAAGTTTCAAACCGGCATCTACTGGGAGATTTATGCCAGTAATATAACTTGCATTTTCCTCACTAGCAAGAAAAACAATAGCTTTTGTAATTTCTTCGACTGTACCGACTCGTTTCATTGGTGTATTATTTCTGAATTCTTCGAAAATATGTTTAGAGTACTCTTCTGTAAAACCCATATTAATTACAATATCTGTGTAAACTGGGCCAGGATTGACTCCATTGACCCGGACACCCTTTTCAGCCATTTCATATGCAACATAACGTGTGAAATTATCAAGAGCCGCTTTTGACATGCAGTAGGCCAATGCTCCTGGTAATACCCTAGTGCTGCAATAACTTGACACATTCACCACGTTGCCTTTGGTTTCTATCAGGTACGGCATTGCCAACTTTGTCAAACAAAAAGCTGCTTTCAGATTAACTTTCATTACCTTATCGTATTGTTCCGACGATGTATTTGCTAATCCACCTGCGAAATTGACACCAGCATTGTTGACAAGAACATCTAACTTTTTATAATGTTTAATTGTCGTCTCCACAAGTGTTTCTATAAAGCTTTCATCGGTCAAGTCTCCGACCACTACAAGAGGTTTTATTCCGCTGCATTTTTCACATTGATCAGCCACTTTGTTTAACTTCTCAGTGTTGCGTCCGGTAATGGTTACACTAGCGCCCAGACTGGCGAAATGTATTGCTGTTCCAGCGCCAATACCTGAACTCGACCCACTTATTAAGACCACTTTACCTGAAAACATTTTAAACACTTGAATTCAACACTGAAACTGATTTCGTTCTCTCTTGTAAACGACTGTAGCTTTATCTATTGAACTTTTATAACTCATTGTCATTAATTATTTGTTATCAGTATGAAGGATAATTTTTAATCTTCATACTGATAGACTAACAAATAATGATTGAAAACTTTGAACTTTTTACCTTACTGTCTATTAATATAAGATAATGCTTACTATAAACAACATTCGTTTTATAAAGATTTTTAGAAAAATAATTTTTTTGTTAGTGTTACTCAAAGTGATTGAATTATGGAAATTCCTTTATGATTAGTTGCAAATAAGTTTTTATTTTAAAATGAAATTTAGTTTTAAATGTAGAAAATTTGTACGTTTTAAATGTAGAAAAATTACATAATTTGTTTTTAAAATTATTAAAAATAATTAAAAAAACTAGAACAATATATATTTACCTACTGTATGAGGTTCATCAAATATACATTTAAAAAACTCATAATACATACTCATAGCTGAACCATATAAATTAGAACCCTAATAATTCAAAACTGCAATAGAAAATTAAACAAAAAAATACAGATTTTAGACAAAAAAAACAAATTCATTTATACAATGGAAAAATAATTTATGCTAAAGTGTTTTCTGTTAAGGAAAATGCGTTCTTACTAAGAAAACTCGTTAATAATAAACCCACATATTAAACTGCCGTATAGTTGCTCAAAGCCTTCTATTGAATTATCTAGTTTGACTTTAGTAGTAACAGCCCTAATAGGTTTATTCTTTATGTAAAAACCTTCTCAGTAAATGCCTTCAGTTATCTATCATGATCATCCTTTGCTTTATATATCCAGGTTCTTTTTTTATGACCACTCCCAGCAGTTTAATTCAGGATGTCTACATTCTGAGTCATCAGCCCTTATCACGTAGGAATGCGTAAACAAGAAACGGTTTCTTACATGCATGTTAGGCCGCGGACATACAGACGGCAACTGGTGACGGTAACGCAACGTAAACTTAAGTTGCTAATACAAAAGTTGCTAGTCGGTTTACAAGATTGTTCATTTAAGTTGCTAGTTTAGTTGTTAGAGGAGGATGCGTCCTTGTGTGTATTTAAAGAAAGAAGCTACAAAAAACGTTACAAAAAAAGACAATTCGGTGTAGGCCTACACCTCTATAACGTCATTCATGCGAGATAAAGTCAATACATTGCTGTGCAAAACTTATGAATTTACCCAGACCAATTTTTTTAATTATTATCGTATGAGCGTTAGCAGTTACGACTACCTTTTAGGTCATGTGTTTTAGAACATCAAGACAAAAAATGCTAATTGGAGAGAACCGATTTCAGCTGGAGACAGATTAACAATAACATACAACTACATTTAATTGCTCATTTAATATGAAGGCTTTTTCTTTTTATGTTTAACTGCAAAACCTAAAATAACATTACATTGCAATGAAATAAAAATTTGGTTTCTAAACAAATTAAATTTTATAGTTCAAGTGCCGATTACATATATTTTCAAAATAATTGTTGGTAATCATTCATATCATTTTGAAGTTGTTGGATATACAAATTATAACCAGAACCAGCAATATTTTGTTCGTCTGACATACTAATGCAGTATAATAAAAGACTTCAAAGAAACAGAAACCCAAAATATACAAATAAAATTAATAATTATTTAAATACGATAGCACTCTTGAGAAACGCATACACAGCACAACAAATACTGTAGGCAACTGAGAAACTGAGCAACGAGTTTAAATCATGTTGTGACCGGAGCAACTCTAGATTGTGTCACTCGCTAATCGTTTTGCTATCACTTCGCTATGAATATGTGCATTCAACTCTGTATGCTGTGAAAAAGCAACTTCAGTTTGCGTATCGTTGCCGTCACCAGTTGCCTTCTGTATGACCGCGGCTTTAGTGTACACTAGGGATACAGTGTAAAAACAGATGCATTTTTTCATTCTCTACATTTTATGTTCCTTTAGTTTAAATTTTTAAATATTAAAACTAAATTTAAAATATTCAAATTTTGAAGTTGCTTGTTGTAATCATCTTGAACTCACAGATTAAACTCTAATTATTGCGTAGCTAAGTGAATACTTAGGAACTTACGTGGTGACGCTTTTCGAAACAATCGTTTCATTTCCGAAGCTCACACTCCGTTTTACGAGTGTCAGCTTCGAAAATGAAACGATTGTTTCAAAACGGACGTCAGCTCATAAGTGTTCACTTAGTTAAGCAATAGTTACTTATAATTTAATTTTAGCCGAACATTATTTTGCTATTTTCAAATTTATTTAATTTTTATAGCCGCCAATAGTAAATACTGGGTCCGTAGTTGGGAGATATTTATTGAAAGATTCCTGTTACGAATCTAGGGATTTTAATTACCCCGCAAAATAGATTGTTCTGTAAAAGGGAGAGGTCCGTAAAGAGGTTTTTATAAATTAAAATTTAAACAGTACTTTGTTATTTCGAATGCTCAAAATTATTGTTGAAAATATTAATCTTCACTTTGATATGAATAAAGGTTTAACAAAATTTGAATAATTTTATAAATAAGGTTAAATAAAATTATAGTTTATTTTTAAGACATATTTATTGAATCTACGGAGCAAAAACAAAAAAAAAAAAACTAGCATCGACGTTATGAGTAGGAGGAAATGCGAGTCGGTCAAAGAAAAAAAAAACTGAAAATGCGACTAGAAAAGCTTTACTTACGGTCAACATTTTGTAAGGTTTCGAAGAAGAAAAGAAAACAAAACCTATTTGGTGGACTAAGTGCTACGAACGTGTAGGCTGTAAAGCGTAAAAAGTAAGATGAGTTAAAATGAATGAATAAAATACTAAAGAAGAAAATCATTAATGAAGAATACGCTAGTGAAGATAATATAATTTTGCAAAAAAGCAAATTAATATAGGCCTATAATAAAACTATTAGAAAAATAAAGTAAACAATTAGAAGAATATGTATAATAGTATGTGTGATACTATCAGGGAAATAAAAATTGTTAATTAAAAAAATAAAACAAATACGAACAAATTGAAAACATAAGAAAATAAGTTAAAGAAAACTAAAAACAAATACGAAAAATCTGAAAAAGTAAAAAAAAATAAGTTATAGAAAACTAAAAGAGCAAAGAATAAATTCATATTTTTTACTAAGAATATCTATAAACGATAAAACATCTACAAGGGCAGTCATCCTTCTATCGATAATTCCATGTAGCTCCAGATAGTTCCCCTCATTTAAACATTTGGTGTCAAACGTGATGACCATAGTGTTGTAAGAAACATGAATGATTTAAGATGTAAGGAAAAGCAAAGGGTGTCAAGCAAAAGAAGTCCTTCCTGAGTCAGCAAGGAAAACCAAAAAAGAAATTTTTACAGAATATTCTGTTTGTAATAAAGAAACTGCCCAGATTGGAAATGGGCGAGGGAACTTCCATAGCTAAGTGAATACTTAGGAACTTACGTGGTGACGCTTTTCGAAACAATCGTTTCATTTCCGAAGCTCACACTCCGTTTTACGAGTGTCAGCTTCGAAAATGAAACGATTGTTTCAAAACGGACGTCAGCTCATAGGTGTTCACTTAGTTAAGCAATAGTTACTTATAATTTAATTTTAGCCGAACATTATTTTGCTATTTTCAACTTTATTTAAATTTTATAGCCGCCAATAGTAAATGCTGGGTCCGTAGTTGGGAGATATTTATTGAAAGATTCCTGTTACGAATCTAGGGATTTTAATTACCCCGCAAAATAGATTGTTCTGTAAAAGGGAGGGGTCCGTAAAGAGGTTTTTTCTGTAATCCCATGTGCATAACAGTAAAAAAGTGGTTAGTTCATTATATTTTGGTCCTTTCTTGGTTTACACAATGCACAATTTGTATACATATTATAAATATAAATATGAAATAATACACGGTAAAAAATTTAATCAGTAGTAGTATATATATATATATATATATATATATATAGTATCGAAAGTAATATTTAAAGTAGGATTGAATCATAGACCAAGTGAAATTAAATATTCTAAATTAAAATTTAAACGTTAATTATCACGTAGTTCGATTGACACATACTAGCAGTATGATTACTTCTTTTTCCTTTTTTGTTATTCTACCTATGTAGTATTAAGAAACTGACTCGAAATTAGATAGTTTTCACTCTGTAGGTGTATCTTCACTATCACTCATTTAATTGTTTCCTCATTGCTTACTGTGAATGCTTCACCACCTTTTCATACCTTTTCTGTGCCCTTGCCTTTTAGCAGTTTCTCATTATTTGGTGCGAAATTCTTCGCCGAGTTCTAGATCCTATCCCTCATCTTTCCCCAGTCGTGATTGTCGTTTTAGCTGTTTCTCATTGCCTACTGTGGTATACTTCACCACTTTCTCACATCTGGCCCACACCTTTCTTCAGTATTTCGCCTTTTTAGATCTTTGTCCTTGTTTGGTATAAAGCGCTTCACCACTCTCTCATACCTTTCCCCAGTGTCTCTGCCTTTTTAGCTGTATCTCATTGCCTACTGTGGTATACTTCACCACTTTCTCACATCTGGCCCACACCTTTCTTCAGTGTTTCGCCTTTTTAGCTCTTTGTCCTTGTTTGGTATAAAGCGCTTCACCACTCTCTCATACCTTTCCCCATTGTCTCTGCCTTTTTAGCTGTATCTCATTGCCTACTGTGGTATACTTCACCACTTTCTCACATCTGGCCCACACCTTTCTTCAGTGTTTCGCCTTTTTAGCTCTTTGTCCTTGTTTGGTATAAAGCGCTTCACCACTCTCTCATACCTTTCCCCAGTGTCTCTGCCTTTTTAGCTGTATCTCATTGCCTACTGTGGTATACTTCACCACTTTCTCACATCTGGCCCACACCTTTCTTCAGTGTTTCGCCTTTTTAGCTCTTTGTCCTTGTTTGGTATAAAGCGCTTCACCACTCTCTCATACCTTTCCCCAGTGTCTCTGCCTTTTTAGCTGTATCTCATTGCCTACTGTGGTATACTTCACCACTTTCTCACGTCTGGCCCACACCTTTCTTCAGTGTTTCGCCTTTTTAGCTCTTTGTCCTTGTTTGGTATAAAGCGCTTCACCACTCTCTCATACCTTTCCCCAGTATCTCTGCCTTTTTAGCAGTTTTTCATCGCTTGCCGATAAATGCTTAACAACTGACTCTCACCATTCCTCTATGTCTTTGCCTTCTTGAAATGTTTGGTTTCTTTTCTCTTTTATTTGTACTAAGCACCTTAATGTGAAATGTGTCCTCACCTTTGTCTATTTACAGATAATAGTTTCTATTATTCTCTCATCATTTATTATTTTACAAAAATTTATCATGATTTTAATTATTTTATTTTGGGATTTCATCTGTTACATACATTGTTTTCTTTGGCCTCATTTACAGTGTATTTTTCATATAATCAGGACCTAAGGATTAAGTAAGCATAGGCCTACTATTTCCTACGACATGTGAATACAGCTAAGTGGACGATTTCAAACTTTAGAGACTTATTACAAAATTTAAAATGTTAGACAGTTTAACTCAAATTAATGAACCTAGAACGTTTCAACAAGTATATAAATGTAATTTATGCATCATTTGGTGCACTTGTGTTCACCTTGAATTGTAAGATTTTATTATTATAAAAAAAAGGCAAGTAAACTCGAGTACACATCCATTTTCAGCCATTGATTGATTCATTGATTGATTCCTATACGTAAAAATGCATAAGTTAAATATTAAATGTACAATAATCCGTAACTGAAGCAATGTCTAAAAATTTGTATCATGATTATAATTTATGTTATTTTTTTGTTAAATAAAATGAGTGTAATTTGCTTTAATTGAATTAAAAAGAGTAATTATTTAACCAGCGCACAATTACATGCATTTCAACTTAATAAGCCTTAAAAATTAATTTAATGAGACTCTACTAGTTTAAATGATTTAACTTTGTATTTTAAAATATTTTAATGTAACGTAGTTCTACCTTCAAGATTTGAAGAGCGTTACAGACAGACGGTTATTATTATGCCTGAACTGTAAGCTGGAACTTAAAAATAATTTCTTAAACTTAAACCTAAAACTAATTCTTAAACTGAAATAACAAGAAACGGTACAATAGAAATTCAAAACTTAGAAAAAAACGTTAGTAATAATGATTATTCAATGATTTAAAATAAAAATATTTTTAGAAACAGACTAAAATATATAAAATAATTTCATTTAATTATTTCTATATAAATTAGATTTTTAATAACACATTGTTTCTAAATTTGTGTTATGGTTAATTTAAAAAAACTATATACTTGTAAAATAATTATTAAAATAATAATTTAAATAATTGTAAGGTTCAAAATAAAACATGTTGTTTGCCTACAATCAATAAACAATAGTAAAACTTACAACTATTCTTTGAGCTAAGTTTGTGAGGTTAGGTTAAAACAAATAAAAGACATACGCAAGACTCACAAACTAATCATTTATTGACTCATACGCGTTTCAATGACAAAGTCATCATCATCAGTGAGTGTTGCTACCACAATCTCTAACTTACAACTTGCATAGAGTTTTTAGTAGTAACACTCACTGATGATAACTATGTCATTGAAACGTATATCAGTAAATAAATGGTTAATTTTTTGAGTCTTGTGTATGTCTTTTATTTGTTTTAACATAACCTCACAAGCTATGCTCAAAGAATAGTTGCATAAATATGGCACTCAAGTCAATGTAGCTTAATTTATTACATAAATGTAAAATTGAAATGAGTAGTAAAGTAGAGTTTGTAGTAGCAACACTCACTGAGGATGACTTTGTCATTGAGACGCATATGAGTAAATAAATGATTAATTTTTTAGTCTTGTGTATATCCTTTCTTTGTTTTAATAGTAAAACGTGTTGGGAATAACAGCCAACAATTGAATAAATTTGCATATTTTTTGTATTTTCTACAGTGCAATAAAAATGTCGGTTTTT
Organism: Prosapia bicincta; assembly: GCA_036971475.1. Taxonomy (NCBI): domain Eukaryota; kingdom Metazoa; phylum Arthropoda; class Insecta; order Hemiptera; family Cercopidae; genus Prosapia; species Prosapia bicincta. The sequence goes on from JBAIZL010000428.1 coordinate 515,418, forward strand.
TATGCATACCTTATTTATTTATTTCGCGACCCAACCTTTAGCTTTGAGTTTTACAATTATAACACAATGATATTTAACTACAATTACATCGTTTCTATTACAAAAACTCACTATAGTCAATTTTTAAGAACAATATTTTATGAAACAGTATGGTATAATTAATCTGTACGAATGTATGACAAATTAATATATATTTGAGTTCATTTTAAAAACGTAGCCTATTTAATTTTGTTTTTCATTTAAATAATATTTTCAAATTTTGGTCTTAGAAAGTTATTATTTTTGGCAAACCTACAGCATTTGTCGCAAAACGTTCGACAGTTGATTCAAAGTCTCATCGGCTACCATTTAAATCTAGGTCTCGCGGTGACGTCATAGTCTAGTTTCGCGTTCTTCACGTATCAAGAACATTCTACGACTAATATAGTTAAAGCAGTAAATTAAAACACCTTTTATTAATATTTTAAAAACATTACTCGACGTTTCGTTACCTATACAGAATCGTTTTATTTTTTTTATTACAATTTTTAACTCGTTTTTTGTCTCTCGAATCAGTTCCCAATATTAGCCAATAGCTACAACACAACACTTATACGTAGTTACAACACAACACTAATACGTAGCTACAACACGACACTAATACGTAGCTACAATACAACACTTATACGTAGCTACAACACAACAATAATATGTAGCTACAACACAACACTAATACGTAGCTACAACACGACACTAATACGTAGCTACAACACGACACTAGTACGTAGCTACAACACGACACTTATACGTAGCTACAACACGGCACTTATACGTAGCTACAACACAACACTAATACGTAGTTACAACACGACACTTATACGTAGCTACAACACGGCACCTGTACGTAGCTACAACACGATACTAATACGTAGCTACAACACGACACTAATACGTAGCTACAACACAACACTAATACGTAGCTACAACACGACACTAATACGTAGCTACAACACGACACTAATACGTAGGTACAACACGACACTTATACGTAGCTACAACACAACACTAATACGTAGCAACAACACGACACTAATACGTAGCTACAACACGACACTAATACGTAGCTACAACACAACACTAATACGTAGCTACAACACGACACTTATACGTAGCTACAACACGATACTAGTACATAGCTACAACACGACACTTATAGGTAGCTACAACACGACACTAATACGTAGCTACAACACAACACTTATACGTAGCTACAACACGGCACTTATACGTAGGTACAACACGATACTAATACGTAGCTACAACACAAGACTAATACGTAGCTACTACACGACACTTATACGTAGCTACAACACGGCACTAATACGTAGCTACAACACGAAACTAATACGTAGCTACAACACAACACTAATACGTAGCTACAACACAACACTAATATGTAGCTACAACACGACACTTATACGTAGCTACAACACGGCACTTATACGTAGCTACAACACAACACTAATACGTACCTACAACACAACACTAATACGTAGCTACAACACAACACTAATACGTAGCTACAACACGACACTAATACGTAGCTACAATACGACACTAATACGTAGCTACAACACGACATTTATACGTAGCTACAACACGGCACTTATACGTAGCTACAACACGATACTAATACGTAGCTACAACACGACATTAATACGTAGCTACAACACGACACTAATACGTAGCTACAACACGACACTAGTACGTAGCTATTACTCGACACTTATACGTAGCTACAACACGACACTTATACGTAGCTACAACACGGCACTTATACGTAGCTACAACACAACACTAATACGTAGCTACAACACGACACTTATAAGTAGCTACAACACGGCACCTATACGTAGCTACAACACGACACTAATACGTAGCTACAACACAACACTAATACGTAGCAACAACACGACACTAATACGTAGCTACAACACGACACTATTACGTAGCTACAACACGACACTAATACGTAGCTACAACACGACACTTATACGTAGCTACAACACAACACTAATACGTAGCTACAACACGACACTAATACGTAACTAAAACACGACACTAGTACGTAGCTATAACACGACAATTATAGGTAGCTACAACACGACACTAATACGTAGCTACAACACAACACTAATACGTAGCTACAACACGACACTAATACGTAGCTACAACACGACACTAATACGTAGCTACAACACGACACTTATACGTAGCTACAACACGGCACTTATACGTAGCTACAACACGATACTAATACGTAGCTACAACACGACACTAGTACGTAGCTACAACACGACACTTATACGTAGCTACAACACGGCACTTATACGTAGCTACAACACAACACTAATACGTAGCTACAACACGACACTAATACGTAGCTACAACACGACACTTGTACGTAGCTACAACATGACACTTATACTGTAACTGTGATTGCAGTTTCAAATAACTTATTAGTTTACGGTAAAATCAGTTTTAAGATGATACCGAACAGCTTAAATTTAGTTTTAACCCTAACCACTAATTTAATAGGACAATATTATTCATTTGATATCCAAATCTTAGCTGTGACCTGAGTTAGTCAGAAAGTTACTAAATCTGTATCGAATCCAGAGAAAAGAAAGCGAGTTAAAAAACAGTTGATTCATAAACGCCGAACAGTGTTTTAAAAATATAAATAAAAGTTGTTTAAATTTACTACCTCAACTATAATGGTAGTAGTCAATCAAAGACAGGCCTATAATTATATATGGTAAACGTAAAATTATAACATACCAATTAAGAAGAAGAAAAATAAATAGACGTTAAGTATAGCATCCGGAAATTTGCGGGGTAATTAACACCATTAATATGGATTAATGCGAACTAGCGATGTTACAAATTCTAAGGATTAGTATCGTAGCTGAATGAAGGCCAACTTCCGGTTAGTTAGCGTTATTGCTCTCAGCATCCATCAGCCCATAAGACTTATCCTCTGCTCATCTTACTTAATGACGCATGACTTCACAAAACAAACCGTTTTTACAACTTTTTCTTTGTCTTGGAGGTTTTTATAGCGTCTGGCTATTTGCTTTGTTACGAATACATTAATATATTAAATATAATGCCACTGTTCAGAGCGGATGTTGGATTTAGGTATATTACACAGAACCTAACTTAGTTTAAGTATGTAGGTTCTACATTAATTTGTACATTTACTGTTAAAAAATACAGTTTATTAATTTAATAAATTAATTTAAATTCAATAAGCCCGGTACCAGTCTCGTGGTGGGATAAAGCTTCAATCTGACAGCTTTTTAAACTTATGTTTTTATACAATAATTGTAATATCTCAAACAACCCTTTTTGGTTACATCTGTGATCGGATACGCTTGTTCACTCATTGCTAAGGAGATATACTTGGTGTAAGGGGTTGTGAATGTAACCCCTTCGTTGGTGCCAGTCTAGTTCTAACCACAAAACTGTCTCACTGGTAAACCGAAGATTATTCCTATCACGCAACTGACTTTACTAGTTTTTTTTGTACAAATTTATGTTATTTACGAAGTAGTTTCTTTTTCTGGTTGTTAGAGTAATTAATTCATCCTGCGTGTATAGTTTTATATTTCCTTTACTAGACAAATTACAGCTATCTCTAGACACGAAAGAGAGGCCTCGTTGTAGTAGTGGGCAGGAACCAAATAATGTTACTTAATTTTATACTTTATCGAAACTAAAATAATAATACTGAAACTTGTCTATCCATAATGCATTTTGATGATGCATAGATTTAAACACTATTGAAGCATATGAACCTTCTAGGACAGTACTAAATGTGAAATCGATGTTGACTACCTAATGGCCAGTGAATAATCTGTTACTCGAGTTATTAACAGGTGGCCATTTACATTACCCTGTGGTATATTCAACTTTCCCACTGTCAATGGTTAGATAATGTAAAATATCAACATATCCAAGAAATTGACACAAGAATCTTTTAAAACAAAATTTCATTATAACTAATCTAGCATTGAATTTAAATTTGTTCTTTGATTCATACTTTGTCTCTGTATATAAAATGAAAATTCAAAAAGTTACTAAAAGCAACCAAAATGACCTACAGATAAGAACACGCTTCTAATATAATCATTAAAACGAAGTAATAAATCATATAACTAGACATAATTAGAACTATACACAAAGCGTATTTTCGTTAAATACTGTAAACATAAACCACAATTTCAACTCGCTTATCAGACCAGAAATAAATATCCTCATCTTTCTTTAACAGTTTTTTTTAGATTTATTAATATTAATTTTCAAGATCAGAAACTGTAATTGGATCCATCTTAATTAATCTAAGTATGTATATTTTATTTATCGGCAGTTTTATTGGTTCCTTGTTGTTTATCCTTATAATTCATTTTCAAAGAAATTTTCGTTTAAACTCATTTCGTAGAATATTTTACCTTATACTACGACTTTTGTTGGCTGTAGAGAATATATTAGTTCAGCTAAAACTGGAAAATAAAATAAAATTGATAATCGTTCAATGACTACATCACCCAAGATATGGACCATGCTATTTTAATAGGAGCAGAAAATTCTATGGATTTCCAGAATATACAAACAGGTCTGTTAGAGGATACATGTGAAATAGGTTTAAGTATTAGGACTAAGCTCCATAAACCAATGTAAAGTTAGTAGCTGACCCAAGGTTAACGATTATAACTATCCGAAAATGTAGACAGAGTCATTTACTTTGGTTACACGATTAAATGTTGAAGCCAAAATGTAGAGCTAAAACCAAACAGCGAGGCAAATCCAAACAAAAGAGCTAAAGCCAAAGTGCAGAGCTAAAGCAAAACTACAGAACAAAAGGCAATTACAAGAGGTAAAGCTAAACAGAGGAGGTAAAGCCAAACGGCAGAGGTAAAGTCGAAGAGCAGAAGCAAAACTTAAACTCCAGAGATAAACAGAAGACAGGAGACATAAATCCTAACACAGAGGTAAAAACATACTTCAGAGCTGAAGTCAAACAGCATAGGTAAAAATAGATTGGTGATCTTAAGTCAAACTGGAAAGATAAATGCAAACAGCAGAGGTAAAGCCAAACAGCAAAGATGAGGTAAAACAGGAGAGGTTTAGTCAAACTACAAAGCTAATGTCAAACAGGAGAGGCAAAGCAAAACAGCAGAGGTAAAGCCAAAATCTAGAGCTATAGCCAAGTTAAAGAGCTAAATGCAAACATCAGAGATAAATCTAAACACCAGAGGTAAGAACTAACTCCAGAGGTAGAACTAAACAAAATGTAAGACCAAACAGGATGGATAGCACCAAACAGCATAGGTAAAGCCAAACTGCACAAATAATCGAAACATCACAGGTCAAGCTAAACAGGAAAGGAAAATCTAAAGGGAAGAGGTAAAGCCAAACAGGAGAGACAAAACAAAAAATCAGAAATAAGACAAAACTCCAAATATAAAACCAAATAGTAGAGGCAAAGCCAAACAGCGGACCTGAACCAAAAAAAGCAGAGTTAATGTCAAACAGGACAGTTAAATCCAAACACCAGAGATGAAACTTAAGAGCAGAGATAAACCCTATCAGCAGAGGTAGAGTCAAATTGCATAGGTGAATCCAAAATGCAGAGGTGATGTCACACTGGACAGTCGATTCAAAATCAATAGAGGTAAATCAAAACTACATAGGTAATGCCAAATAGTAGACGTAAAACCTAAAAGCATGGATAAAGCCGATCAGCAGAGATATAGCCAATCTCCAGAGTAAAGCCAAATAATAGAAGTAAAGCTAAACAGGAGAGGTTATGACGAGTAACAGCGGCAAATGCGAACAGCAGAGGTAAAAATTAAACAGCAGAACTTAAGCCAAACAGGAGAGTTAAGGCCGAAAAGCAGAGATAAATGCAAACAGCAGAGGTAATGCTAGATAGCAGAGGTAAAGCTAAACAGTGGAGGCAAACCGAAACAGCACGAGTAAAGCCAAACATGAGAGGTAAAGCCCTAGTTTTCAAGTTCTGTGTGAGTTGATAATATTCAAATTTAGATCTCAAATAATTAATTTTTGTAACTTCAATAATGATTTCATAATAAGTTGGTGTAGAATCAATATAGTTTACCCTAATTTATAAAAAAAATAGGAAAGAAAATCCTTTGTCTATTAAAGATTAAAAACTATTAACTACCTATCTAGTATTAATTTAATTATGGTTTGAAAACAACATAAGATGTTATCTCTAACGTTCCCTACCCTAGAACAAACTTTAATTTGTGACACCTATAACCTCCACTTCTTATAACCTCCACTTCTTATATATATATATATATATATATATAAATATAAATATATATATATATATATATATATATATATATATATATATAGAGAGAGAGAGAGAGAGAGAGAGAGAGAGAGAGAGAGAGTTATGAGGAGAGAATTATCATGTTAAGATGTTAATGATAAAGGACAGTGTATGATGTTAGTTTTTGAGCACTGTTATATAACATTAAAGCATCTATAAAACACTGAAAACAGAACTGAGAATTCCGACTGTACAAGAATGAACTGAGAAAAGTGATTTTCAGGTGGAATATTAAAATTGTTTGATTACAACATTTCTCTCAATGATAATACGTAGCCTACTATTACAAAGATGAGATATTCTTGTATACACTTTTGTCATAAATTTTGAACAACATCAATACATTTTTAGACGTTGCAACAGCCTTCATTAGTTTTAATTGTATTTTATTATATCTGTTTTAACAGGTAAAATTTCTATGAGTACAGTGTGCATCTGTGCAACGTGATGTTGTCACTTAATAATTTCTACTAAAATGCTTATGAAACTTATGTACCAAAGTATTGTCCGAGATTTAGAGCTTACGTTTAAATTATTTTCAAATGCAACTCACTATATGTCCGAAACTATTGTATTTTTGATTCAATAATGTGATAGCCTAACCTAATTTAAATTAAAATCACATAAGACACGTATTCCTTAACACATAACACACGTATTCCTTAACACGTGATGTTATCTAATATTGTTAAGACTGGTTGTTAATTACGTAAGCTATATTACGTTAATTTCCTACTAAACAAAATTTTAAAAAATATAAACAAGATCAGTTGTAAAATTTTAATATAAAAATATAAAGCTTTTAATAATAAATATGGTTATGATTGTTTAGAATGAAATGAGTTTTCTGTCTTTCTTTTGTTAATGACATTGAAATATAGAATAAATATCCAAGAAGAATTTAATTATTATCTTATCAACATTTTTAAAGACTTACATAAATAAATTATTGATGTAAAATTAATTGTTGCGCACTTCTTTCAGCGCTTCCAGGATTCCATTGTTTTTGTATAGTAACGGGAATGGTAATTACACGTTACGCTTATGTTTATTAAGGGTTTTTGCTCTACCAAATAGCCGGAAGTGCTCATTACTGCTGCTGCACCTTATAAAGATTCACACTAATTATTTTGTATTACTTTATAAAATTTCACACTAAACTCTGCTGCTATACTTATTAACGTTCACCACTAATTGTTGCTACGATAATTTATAAAGTTTAGAAGTAATCATTGCTGCTATACTTTATACACTTTCACACTAATTATTGCTGCTAAAATTTATAAGGTTTCACAATAATTATTTCTGTTATACTTTATAACGTATTACGCTAACTTTTACTGTTATACCTTATAAAGTTACACATTAATTATTGCGGCTAATCTTTATAATGTTTCACACTAATTATTGCTGATTTCCTTTATAAAGTTTTACACTAATTAATACTGTTATGATTTATGGAGTTTCTCACTAATAACTGGTGTTGTACTTTATAGAGTTAAGTTGCAACTATTTATTACGGTTATACTTTATAAAGTTTCACACTAATTATTTCTGTTATACTTTATAAAGTTGCGCATTAATTACTACTGCTGTTCTCTATAATGAATACCACTAATTATTGATGTATTATTTATAGAGCTCACCACTAATTACTGCTGCTACACTTTATAAAGTTTCACACTATTTATTGCTGCATTACTTTATAAAGTTGCACACCAGTTACTACTGCTATATTCCATAGTCTACCACTAATTACTGCTGTTATACTTTATGAAGTTTTTCCAAAATTATTGCTCCTATACTTTGTAAAGTTTCAGATTAAATCAGTTGCAGTATTTTATAAAGTTTCACACTAATTACTGCTGCTATACTTTATAAAATTGCACATTAATTACTGCTGATGTACTCTATAAGACTTACCACTAATTACTGCTGCTACATTTTTAAAGTTTCATTAAATGTTTGACTTTTATACTTAATAAAGTTTCACTCTAGATACTGCTGCTAGCAGTATCTACCGACTGTTTATATCCTTCGATTTTCTTTCCGCAAGCAAGTTTCAAACCGGCATCTACTGGGAGATTTATGCCAGTAATATAACTTGCATTTTCCTCACTAGCAAGAAAAACAATAGCTTTTGTAATTTCTTCGACTGTACCGACTCGTTTCATTGGTGTATTATTTCTGAATTCTTCGAAAATATGTTTAGAGTACTCTTCTGTAAAACCCATATCACGGATGGGTCCAAGATGAAGGAGGGAGTGGGAGCCGGCTTTAGTGGACCGAGACACCAAGACAGATTCTGTCTTCGCCTGGAAGACTACAAATCTGTTTTCCAGGCAGAGATGCTCGCGATCAAACTATGTGCTGAGGAAATAATAGGGTCTAACGAGAGGGGCAAGACCATCTAGATTTGCTCAGACAGTCAAGCAGCTCTGAAGTCTTTAGGTAAGGCTAGTGCCAGCTCTAAGATGGTGGCTGGGACTATAGCTTCTCTAGCAGAGCTGGGTAAATATAGTTCGTTCAACCTAACCTGTATTCCAGGATATTCTGACTGGATAGGGAATGAGAGAGCGGACGCTTTAGCAAAACAAGGGTTTATAACTCAAGGACAGTTGCTGAGGGTAGTGGACATGCCGCCTCAGGAGGATCACGGCACTTATAGACAGGTTGTGCAGGGAATAATGGTATGCAACTTTAAGGTGCAACAAATCCAAGGCACTGTGGGGATACTTGTGGGGCAAAGGACTACTTCTCTTAAGTAGACCTCCTCTCAGAGTTACTGTAGAGCTGTTCACAGGCCATGGGAATCTGAGGGGGTTCCAATACAAAATTGGAAGATCTAGGTCCCCTGTGTGCAAGAGATGCGACGAAGATCAAGAGGAAAGCCCAATCCAAGTGCTCTGTGAGTGACCTGCTTTGGGTGCGTACGCGGCGATTAGCTGAACCAGATTTACTCTTTATCGAGGTTATAATGAGGAACTACCTATTACACCCTCTTGTAAGAGGCAAGGAAGGAAATCTATATCTTGTTCCAGTACGGAGGAACAGATGGAGTTAGGTAGGACTAAGAATTGGACATAATGGTCTTTGATATTAAGTTAGGGTTTAACTATTGCTTAGCGTTGCAGGGTGGCTTACCTGAAGTATACGTATCAAAAAAGGTTTTTATATCAATTAACGGGGCATAAATTTAAACTGATATTTCAAAACTATATTTCCCCTACACTTAAGCAACATGGGGTAATAAATTTTTAAAACCCACGGACAACAAAAATAGAAGCTGTATTCAAAACCTTATTAATTGGCCACTTAATTACATTCATTGACTAAACGTTCTGTAGCCTACTGCCAACATTAATTCAGTAGTACATTAGGGTTGCATTGCAAAAACTTAGACATATTCTCCAAGACAGCCATACACAGATAGGCCTACCATATTCTATCAAATCTTTTAAAGCCTGTTTAACTATCTCGAACTGCAGGCCTATACATTCTACATAATAACAATTTATATACACGTTTATATTTCTGTTGAAAAGGTTTTTGTCTCATTGTCAATGACAATCTTCGAAACCTTTCCGTCAGAACTTAATTAAAGCAAGTTTTTCTAAGCTTATAAAGCAAATTTACAAAAACTTTACTGACGCATCAATTTTTATGGGGACTCGACAAGTACAATTTTAATTACATTAACTATAAATTTTGAATTTTTCATTTTCTAAATAGCTACACTCGTTAAACTTAAAATGGGATCCGTTTTCAAAATAACGTGGCAAACATTTTAAAAATAAGTTTTTGCTACATTTAGCGAAATAAATACCTAAGTAGGGTTTTGTTAGACAAACAAATAGTCAATTACTGGAAAGTACTGCCGTTTACAGTAAGAGAGCATTTTAAAAATCTTTGTCAAACGCATAAAATGAATTAGAAAACTCATTTTATTAAGACAGCCAAGAAGTTATATACGAAATGAAAACAAATAGAACGTTCCAAGTAAAGAATTTATCGTTTTTTTTGCCTCACCTCTAATAAAGTTCTTCTAAGATAATTTTGTATCTATTTAATAATATTTTCATCTCTTTCCAAAACTCATTCATCCATGCAATTTTATCGTTTATTAACTCATTCAAGCCCCCCACTCCACAGCTTTTATCTACTCTTTCACCCCCATTTTACTGTTTTATCTACTTATAACACCCCCCATCCGTTTTCCATTTTCATACCTGTTCGATTTTCCTATTTCTGGGCTTACGTGTTCTTAACACTAAAGAAACTTTAAAACGCTAGTTAAAACCAGACGTTTTCGACGTCACCCTCCTTTATTCTTAAAGTTGTCACTAATTTAAACAAAACTGACATTATTATCCAAGAAAATATTGGTTTGCTCTCTGTATTTCCAAAGAATACCATCTCCAGAAACTGTAACTATATTTTCGTTATTATAAAGATCTATCTGTCTAAGAAGAAACTACCCCTACTGAAAGTTCGCCTCAATTCTGTTCTTTACAATGACTGTATTTATGTTCTCCATGTAGAAGAGGCTCTTGCATTTTATACATGAAGCTGTGTTTTCCTTAATTTAACACAATGTCGAAATAGGCCATAAACTATTTAATAAAACAAATTTATAGTTTTCAATTTTAATTTACCATCATATGTGGCTCCAAACAGTTCTTAATTTGGTTTCCATAGAAACGAATGTAAAAAATTTTACACAATTTAAAAAAAACACAAAAAATAAGTTTTATTTCAATAAATTCAATACATAAAAATATTAAATATAGTACAATTATTACAAATATTACAATGATTTCTTATAATATAATTTGTATGCAAATATTTTTGTGTTCTGGCTGACGGCCCACTCAAAAGCTGGTTCAGTTGGTGCAATGTTGTTGTTTTGAGAAAGCAGGCCGCTATATTACCACATTACGTTGTGATATAGCTACTATTATAATATAATATATTAGAATATACTATATTATAATAATAGTGCCTGAAAGCTGGCATGAAACAGTGCTAGAGTGCCGCGGCTACCCATTCGCACACTGCTTCATACCCCTAACTAGTGTAAAGAGGTGTAAAAAAAAATTAACTGAAACAGCAAATGAGTGTGTGTTGTGTGTTTTAACGTAGTGCGATATCGTCACCGAATCTACGGGCTGACGAGTGACCTCCGAGCTATAATGCCCCCTCAACGTCCGAGCATTATTGTGTCTTTGGTGTGGTGTGTGTGTGTGTAAGTTCCTAAATGTGTAAGCCATCAGCCAGCTACCCCTTCTAATAATATCGTGATCAGAAAGAGTAGAGTGTTGCCTTCTAAAGTTGGCGGATTTTTGGCTTCAGATCGCTCAACATTAAGTAGGGCCTGAAAATACGTTAGGGAGAACGGTATTGTTGCTTACCATGGATATTAAACCTTATTGTTGTTAATTTTTTAACTTTTAAAATGAATTAAATATTTTATCTCATAATTTACTTTTATCAACTTAAACGAATTTTACTTTATTATAACTTGACTAACTTTGAGTTTGATATTATTATAGAAGATGTTTAATTTTTATCTTCCTTTAGCAATTTTATTTTAAACAAAAACGTATACACTAACATTATTTTGAATAAACCACGGCATGCCTGTTCCAACAAATTTAAACGGATTTGGTTGGTTTCTTTTTTTAAATAATGTACTGGAGCCCTTTGCAAAGTATTGTTTTTCTTTGATGTCGAGAATTGTTACTTAATAATTATTAATGAAACTGTGTGTGTGTGTGTGTGTGAGTCTGTAAGTGTGTGTGTCTGTGCGTGTGTGTGTGTGTCTGTGTGTGTGTGTGTGTGTGTGTGTGTGTGTGTGTGTGTGTGTGTGTGTGTGTGTGTGTGTGTGTGTGTGTGTGTGTGTGAGTCTGTAAGTGTGTGTGTGTGTCTGTGTGTGTGTGTGTGTGTGTGTGTGTGTGTGTGTGTGTGTGTGTGTGTGTGTGTGTGTGTGTGTGTGTGTGTGTGTGTGTGTGTGAGAGAGAGAGAGAGAAAGAGAGATTTTATGTGCTTATGGTTTATGTTATTTTATTACTATTAATGTTATTGTATTACTGTATTATTAATGTTATTGTATTATAATTGTGAGAAATAAAGCTTTTTATTGTCTATTTCTTTCTTATCGTTCTCGGTTCGCTCGTTCACTTCACCTGCGATTATCGTAACCTCTACTAACTCCGAACGTATTGAACGATGAACATTTCTTTGCTCCAGAGAATAATTAATCTAATTCCAACGTTAATGCGCTATAAAATTGCAATTAATTTTTGAAACTTTGTCTTGGAAAAATAAATTAACTCCCAGAAATATCGAAATGTCCACGCTTCCTCTCAGTTGCCAACGCCCTCCTCTAAAGGATTTCCTGGTTGTTCAGGTATGTAGATTCTCGTCATACTAAATATTGTTAATAAATGCAGACAATTGTTTACGCTGGGAACTGCCTGCAAAACTAGCACATAGAGAAACGACACCACTTGGGGAAATATAAAGTCTCATCAAAGGAAAATAAGCATAACGAATAATAACGAACATCAAGTCATATTCAAGTATGTTTATTTTCGTACTGAACTTAACTCAATTATAGTTTATAATTTGTGTAGACAGTCATTGATGGGAATGATGACTTTATCATTGTCAATCAGTCAGAGAAGGAGGAGGTTTTCCGACCCGGTGGTTCCTGCAGGATCTATTTTCCTCGACACTAGCTAGTCAACTTTACTCTTGCTCTACCACTCTAACCTTCTGATCGGCAATTTCTTGGCCACTGTCCTAGCTTCCTGGTACACCATCCACTTTATCAAGCATCCTGGCCTGCCGGTCAACCACTTTTTTTGTCAACTACCCCTACCTGCTTATAAAACGTTCTCTTTATCAATCACCCTAACCTCCTTGTTAACCATCCTCTTCCACTCTAACCTCCTGTCTAACCATCCTTTTCCACCATAACCTTCTGCTTAACCATCCTCTTCCACCCTAACCTCCTTGTTAACCATCCTCTTCCACCCTAACCTCCTGTTTAACCATCCTCTTCCACAATAACCTTCTGCTTAACCATCCTCTTCCACAATAACCTTCTGCTTAACCATCCTCTTCCATCCTAATCTCGCTTAATCATCCTGTTTCCCGTTTTTTCATTGAGAGAAAAACTTTTCACAAAATGGCCAAGGTATGCAATATAATTATTTCTTTGTTAACCTAAGTTGGAATTGACTTTAAAAAGTTTTGTTTATATTCCGTGTTTATTATATAAAAGTAGTTTTATAATTGTTAAAGAAATATCAGATATAAATATATTTTATGTTATGGCTTGGTCAATATAGAAAAGAAAATTTAGTGTCCGACATGGATGGTCAGAGTAAAACAGGGTTCAGAGAGACAGGTTTTTTCCAGCGAGCACAGAAATAACAGAATAGATTTTTCCGTGCTCGCTGGTTTTTTTACCAAAGTCTAAGTAACTTGGGTTTGGTTTTATTAAAATAAGAAATCAATTCAAAACAATTCTGTTAAAAGTTTATGTAGGTAGCGTTAAATGTTTTACCATGCTAAAGTTTTATTAAAAAATAAACCATTACTTGTGTAAATATAGTTTGCCAAAATATGTTTTGACGAAAAACTATTAAAATTACTATCGAATTATTAATTTAATAGAAAAAAATACGTATTTTATTATCATCAAAGATTTGTTGCGCTGTAAACCCGTACTGCACTTCTGAATATCTGCCCCAGGCATCGTCCGTTGGGGAGTAAAACCGTAGGAACGTTAGCGACAAAAGACACCCTTAAACCACTGCATTAGTACATACGTAATACGAGTAACCTAACCTTAACAGGATTTCACACAACTGTTTCCTCTTTATTTACACTGATTTTGTTTATATAATTTTCAAATGAAATTTCCTATGAAATTATAAATAACGTACTTTGCATAATCTTCACCACATAGAAGCACGAGCTGGCTGCAATTATTGATTATCTACATAGCCTACTTACAAACGTTTAGATGTGAAATACATAGGCTAATTGTGTGACATTTCAAAAATTACATTAAAAAATTTAAAGTAATACAAATGCATTTTGTTATTTCAAGGTATAATTATATATATATATATATATATATATATATATATATATATATATATATATATATATATATATATGTGTGTGTGTGTGTGTGTGTGTGTGTGTGTGTGTGTGTTTAATTTATTTATATATGGGGTTATATATACTTATTTATCTATATGGATATATTTGTTTATTTATATATATATATATATATATATATATATATATATATATATATATTTAATATTTATAAGTGTAAAATAGCAGCTTAAGTTGAAGATGGTATCAGGGAATATATATATATATATATGATGATGATGATGAATAGTTATTATCTGCAGTACATCCGTTCACTCTGCAGTGCATAAAATCGCAGTTCCGACGTTTCGCTAGAATCTCATTAACGAGGTGAACCCAACAACAGTTGAAGGGCGAGTGAAGCTTCACTTCAGATTATAACTATTCATCATACTTTTCCATCCGAGAAGGAATACGTATCAGCATATATATATATATATATGTGTGTGTGTGTGTGTGTGTGTTTAATTTATTTATATATGGGGTTATATATACTTATTTATCTATATGGATATATTTGTTTATTTATATATATATATATATATATATATATATATATATATATATATATATATATATATATATTTAATATTTATAAGTGTAAAATAGCAGCTTAAGTTGAAGATGGTATCAGGGAATATATATATATATATGATGATGATGATGAATAGTTATTATCTGCAGTACATCCGTTCACTCTGCAGTGCATAAAATCGCAGTTCCGACGTTTCGCTAGAATCTCATTAACGAGGTGAACCCAACAACAGTTGAAGGGCGAGTGAAGCTTCACTTCAGATTATAACTATTCATCATACTTTTCCATCCGAGAAGGAATACGTATCAGCATATATATATATATATATATATATATATATATATATATATATATATATATATTCTATATAGTGCTACTATACACAAGTGTTTACATACTAAAGGGTATAACTGTACATGTATTCCGCTAAGCTAGTTATAGGCCTATAATTTACCTATTTCTAGGTAATTATATTTGTTGATTCCATCTTCACATGAGCTACTAGTTTCTACTAAAACACTTGTAAATATTTTACAAACTTGCCTATAGTAGCACTTACTTATATTTGTTAAGGACGGCCGTTTCAGGAGATGTGTCAACTCAGAGTTACGGTCTGCTACTATAGGCAAGTTTGTGAAATATATACAAATTATTTATAATTGACAAATGATCTTAAGCTTATTTCTTGTCATTAAACTTTTTATATCTACAATTTTAGGAAACAGTCTTTAATAAAATGATCAATAATAAAAACAAAACAGTAAGGAAATTTCGTAGAATATTAAAACAATTCCGCTCCTAAAAGGTTTTACTTTTCTACGCGAGTGACTCTATTTGTAATGTTATAATAATTGTATACAAGCGCATTAGATCAAGCATATATTCTTCAGTATAAAATTACCTATTATGATTCATAATATTATTATTAAAATAACAATTTTCGTTGCTTGGCTGGAATGCCAGAGCGTGTTGAAAATGTTGAAGTTCTGAGTAATAAATTAGTTTATAGCTGGAAAGTGACAAATTAAACATGATAATAAAGCCAAGCTGCAAAAGCCAATCCTAAAAGCAAACGTCAGGTAAATTATCAGAATCTAGAGATTTTATTAAAGGTTGCAGAAAATAATTCGTAAATATTAAAGGTTAAAATAAAATTCAACCCATAGCCTATCAATTCTAAATTGTTAAATCTGTATTCAACACGCGATATTTTTTTAATATTCCAAACAGTTTTAACACTGGTATATGGAAAGAAACGTTTTGAGAAAACCTTAAGTTTTAAAGGCATGAACTACTACACTTCTAAAGCGTAGGCCTATGTCATACAAAACACACACACACACACACACATCTTTTTATTTTTGTTTTATTTTCCAGCATTTTTATTATTACTAAGTCTGTACTGTCATTACAATCACAATTCGGTGATGATTCTCAAGGTTGAAGAAATAAATTGAGCTTCTAAAACTACTGCTGACTGCCACATTTCTTAATCTTTTCAATCCAACGCCTTCATTTTGTATTTTGCAGACTTGAAGATTTTTGCTTATCTACCGAAACATAGGCCAACTTAATAATAAAAAAAAATTGTGTTAGATGGTGTTTTATATTAGGCCTATTTAATATAAATTTAACACATTTTGTTCAATAATAGTGAATATCGATCTTTAACAAAATATGATCTCATTTTACGTAACGCAAACACATGTTTGAATAAAATCACTGTAGGCTTACTGGGTTCAAAAGTATCTTCAAGAAGAAATTATTAAACACTAGTAAATTCCGTTCTTTTCTAATCGCGTTTCAGAAATATTAGTGTACATTATTATCATTGAAATACAAAAATACAAAACACTATTAATGAACAACTTACAAGTTTATTATAACAAAACCAATTTTAACGTAAAACTGAACTTGCCTCACAATTAGGCTACATTTAACTTGTAATTTTTGTACATATATTCCTCCTGTGAATTTTTTAAAATTACTTCTTTCCAGTTTGTATTTGAGGTACAGGTTTATACCCATACACCTTAATATATAGTAATAACAATATGTAAATCATACTTACCTGTAACACTTTGGGTTTAAACGACAGTTTGGAAATTTTGGAATATGTGTCCCATTGTCACATTATCAAGTAGTAACTGATCTTATAGATGTTTAAAAATAGGGTATTTGTTGGAAACTATAATAGTCGATTTAATGGCGATTTGGAGGCAAAGACATCGATTCCCACACGTAATGAAGTCTGCGTCGACAATGTAACACATCTCCCTAAATCGCCGCCCTGATTTAGACAAGTAAGCGGTATTATAGGTAAGTGTTTACACATTGTTATATGTTCAAGTGAATAAAGTTTTAACTTTAAAACGGCAAAATCATCCTTAAAATACAAACATTTAGCAATCCATAATTATAAGTTAAAAATATGTTTCCACAGAGCTAACTAGTAGCAAGCTTTGTTTTTATTTCCCAAACGCATTTCAGAAGTTTTTCATCATCATTCAAACAAAGAAAAGCATTGCTCATAGACTAAACTGAATTGCAAAATTACAGGATTTTAAAAATAAAACACAATATGAATTTTGTAATTGTATTCAGTCAAATATATAATATATCACATTGATCTATACAACTGGTAAATGTTTGAGCCTAATTTACTTTGCATTTGGTAATCGTACATGGGTTTACACTTACTTAACGACAAACTAACACACATTACAAATATACAGTTCTTTATATATTTACACTTACTAAATTTGTACACAATTTATACACATTTGTCTATTGTAGCCTATAAGGAAAGTAAGTCGGCATAGGCTTCGGCCGTTGGGGACATTGGTCTACAATATGGTAATTTAAGGGCGTTCGATAAACGTTTGGTTTATGGCAAATATTAATGTTTGGTTTTAAGTATGGTTGTTCTTTATGTAGGTTACATATGATACCCAAGACTCACTAATGAATGCCAAGCTTAACAAAAAAGTATAAATTATTGGTGGGCAAATGATTTACACATTTTTGGAAATTACATGTTATTGTAGCCAAATTTCATTACTGTCGCTAGATATATGTACAAATAAATCTTATATAGTAGGTATAAATGTAATACATATTTTTGGCATAACTTACTTATTTTATAGTGTTCCAAAAGTTTTGTAATAGTTGTTTTCCCCTGTTTAAGACAGTTTGATTACAAAAGATAAAACTTTGGCCACAAGGAGTCGACCTAACAATGTCTTTTCACCTTGTGGTTTATAAATTAAAATTTAAACAGTACTAGGCCCTACTTTGTTATTTCGAATGCTCAAAATTATTGTTGAAAATATTAATCTTCACTTTGATATGAATAAAGGTTTAACAAAATTTGAATAATTTTATAAAAAAGGTTAAATAAAATTACAGTTTATTTTTAAGACATATTTATTGAATCTACGGAGCAAAAACAAAAAAAAACTAGCATCGACGTTATGAGTAGGAGGAAATGCGAGTCGGTCAAAGAAAAAAAAAACTGAAAATGCGACTAGAAAAGCTTTACTTACGGTCAACATTTTGTAAGGTTTCGAAGAAGAAAAGAAAACAAAACCTATTTGGTGGACTAAGTGCTACGAACGTGTAGGCTGTAAAGCGTAAAAAGTAAGATGAGTTAAAATGAATGAATAAAATACTAAAGAAGAAAATCATTAATGAAGAATACGCTAGTGAAGATAATATAATTTTGCAAAAAAGCAAATTAATATAGGCCTATAATAAAACTATTAGAAAAATAAAGTAAACAATTAGAAGAATATGTATAATAGTATGTGTGATACTATCAGGGAAATAAAAATTGTTAATTAAAAAAATAAAACAAATACGAACAAATTGAAAACATAAGAAAATAAGTTAAAGAAAACTAAAAACAAATACGAAAAATCTGAAAAAGTAAAAAAAATAGGGTATAGAAAACTAAAAGAGCAAAGAATAAATTCATATTTTTTACTAAGAATATCTATAAACGATAAAACATCTACAAGGGCAGTCATCCTTCTATCGATAATTCCATGTAGCTCCAGATAGTTACCCTCATTTAAACATTTGGTCGACAAACGTGATGACCATAGTGTTGTAAGAAACATGAATGATTTAAGATGTAAGGAAAAGCAAAGGGTGTCAAGCAAAAGAAGTCCTTCCTGAGTCAGCAAGGAAAACCAAAAAAGAAATTTTTACAGAATATTCTGTTTGTAATAAAGAAACTGCCCAGATTGGAAATGGGCGAGGGAACTTCCATAGCTAAGTGAATACTTAGGAACTTACGTGGTGACGCTTGTTTCATTTCCGAAGCTCACACTCCGTTTTACGAGTGTCAGCTTCGAAAATGAAACGATTGTTTCAAAACGGACGTCAGCTCATAAGTGTTCACTTAGTTAAGCAATAGTTACTTATAATTTAATTTTAGCCGAACATTATTTTGCTATTTTCAACTTTATTTAAATTTTATAGCCGCCAATAGTAAATGCTGGGTCCGTAGTTGGGAGATATTTATTGAAAGATTCCTGTTACGAATCTAGGGATTTTAATTACCCCGCAAAATAGATTGTTCTGTAAAAGGGAGGGGTCCGTAAAGAGGTTTTTTCTGTAATCCCATATCCATCACAGTAAAAAAGTGGTTAGTTCATTATATTTTGGTCCTTTTTTGGTGTACACAATGCACAATTTGTATAAATATTATAAATATAAATATGAAATAATACACGGTAAAAAATTTAATTTCTAGCAGTATATATATATATATATATATATATATATATATATATATATATATATATATATATATATATAGTATCGAAAGTAATATTTAAAGTAGGATTAAATCATAGACCAAGTGAAATTAAATTTTCTAAATTAAAATTTAAACGTTAATTATCACGTAGTTCGATTGACACATACTAGCAGTATGATTACTTCTTTTTCCTTTTTTGTTATTCTACCTATGTAGTATTAAGAAACTGATTCGAAATTAGATAGTTTTCACTCTGTAGGTGTATCTTCACTATCACTCATTTAATTGTTTCCTCATTGCTTACTGTGAATGCTTCACCACCTTTTCATACCTTTTCTGTGCCCTTGCCTTTTAGCAGTTTCTCATTATTTGGTGTGAAATTCTTCGCCGAGTTCTAGATCCTAGCCCTCATCTTTCCCCAGTCTTGATTGTCGTTTTAGCTGTTTCTCATTGCCTACTGTGGTATACTTCACCACTTTCTCACATCTGGCCCACACCTTTCTTCAGTGTTTCGCCTTTTTAGCTCTTTGTCCTTGTTTGATATAAAGCGCTTCACCACTCTCTCATACCTTTCCCCAGTGTCTCTGCCTTTTTAGCTGTATCTCATTGCCTACTGTGGTATACTTCACCACTTTCTCACATCTGGCCCACACCTTTCTTCGGTGTTTCGCCTTTTTAGCTCTTTGTCTTTGTTTGGTATAAAGCGCTCCACCACTCTCTCATACCTTTCCCCAGTGTCTCTGCCTTTTTAGCAGTTTTTCATCGCTTGCCGATAAATGCTTCACAACCGACTCTCACCATTCCTCTTTGTCTTTGCCTTCTTGAAATGTTTGGTTTCTTTTCTCTTTTATTTGTACTAAGCACCTTAATGTGAAATGTGTCCTCACCTTTGTCTATTTACAGATAATAGTTTCTATTATTCTCTCATCATTTATTACTTTACAAAAATTTATCATGATTTTAATTATTTTATTTTGGGATTTCATCTGTTACATACATTGTTTTCTTTGGCCTCATTTACAGTGTATTTTTCATATAATCAGGACCTAAGGATTAAGTAAGCATAGGCCTACTATTTCCTCTGTGATGTTTTGTGCATCTGAATTATTATTTTTATTAGAATATGAGTTCAAGAATGGTTATCTACTTTTTTTTTTAAATCCCTTCTATTAGCTCACACTCTCCTGATATATATATATATATATATATATATATATATATATATATATATATATATATTGTACAAATTTTCAATCGTTAATAAAATACGTTTTTATTCATCCAATCAAGTTCAAATACATTATTTTAAACCTATAGTAGATGACAATTGATGTTAATACAATTTTTTCAAATATTTATTCAATGATTAAATTATAAAATTTGTAGGGCCCAGCAAACATGTGTGGATTTGAACTGAGAATCTTCATGTTTGAAGTCTTAAACTGTTGCCATGGTTACCACACAATATCATAAATAGTCCTCTATGGTAACTAAAATAAAATGTTTCTTTGTGAACCTTAATTTGAATTTACTTAGAAAATGTTTTATATTACATGTTAACAATTATAACCATAGGTAGAGGGTTAGCTTCTTAAAGGAATGAACCTTTTGAAACACGTCAGCAAGTAGGCAATTACGTATTCACTTAGTTAAGTATTTTTAAAATTAGTTTAATCATAACAAGTTTAGCTTTGGGATTACATTTTAGATTTGAAATACACAAGAATATTTACTTTCTTAGTCATACTGTAAACTTTATTTTAAAAAAGAGGTATACAAATAATTCATCATTTAAGTCACCTAAATATTAGTCACACATTCCTTTAGGGATGATTTTAAAATTTTACAAAAAAATCATGGCACATTTACAAATTAATTATCTTTATATTATTTGATTCCACCTTCACTTGTGCTACTAGTTTTTAACTAAAAACACATGTATAATATTACACTTGCATATAGTAGCACTTACTTGTATGATTGTTAAAGATAGCCGTTTCGAGAGTTGTGTCCCATTGTCAACTCAGACCGTATTTCAAATGTAACATTGTACATGTGTTTTAGTTAATTATCTTCTTGGGATTATTAGTAGAAAAAAAAAAATATATATATATATATATATATATATATATATATATATATATATATATATATATCGCAATATGTATTCTTGTGTATTATTAAAGAACTAAGTCAAAATACAAATACAAGAATTATAATTGAATTTACAATTGAAAGCTTTTCTTTGGCTAACAGCACCAACACCATCAGTAAATATTCCTGATGATGTTGGTACTGTTAGCCTACGAAAATCTTTCAATTGTAAATTCAATTATAATTCTTGTATTTGTATTTTGACTTAGTTCTTTATATATATATATATAGGCTTATCATTCAATAGAGTATGTAGTATTTAATATTTCCAGAAAGTTCATCTCAAGTTTGTATAATAAAGTTTGTTAATATTTTCAACTCATAATGTTAGATTATACATTCATGTAATAAGTAAAATTCTATAACTTATGACTTTTGCATTAGGAAATATGGTATTAAATATTTTAGTACTATACAGTAGAAAGTAATGTACAACCTAAAACCCTTGAAATATGTCAATGAAATGTTAAATGAGTTGGAGATTGGAAATGGAGAGTGATTGAGTGAACAGACCTCAAAATACTGGTCATTAAAGATCAGGCTGGCCAATCTTGAGAAATAAACAGAATTAAAAACTTATTTCTATTTTAGTATCTACTGGTAGCTTTCTTTCCCAAACCAGACGAGTGACCCGGTGTAGTTTTTAGCATTTGTAAAAATGATTACTGGACTGAAAGTGTTAGTAAGATATTATTCTTTTATGACTGTGAACTGACACAAATAATTTACTTTTATTAGAAATGTATAAAGTTTTGGATTGATTTTTACTTTTATGGTAGGAATACTGATGCTTATATAAGTTAGACTAGAAAAATATGTAAAAACATGCCTATATAGTAACACTTGGTTATTTGTTAAATAAATGATGCTGCTTTGAGAAATATAGGCTATATTTCCTCCAATTCAAGAATAATTTTATTATTGTTAAACTATATCACTATAGAGAGAAATATTTAGAAAAAAACCTTTTGTACAGGTTTAGTTTTTAGGGTGTTAAGAAAACATCAGCCCCACTGAAGGAGCTCATTAGAAGGATATGAAGCTAAAAGGTTTATCAGTAAATGTTATTCAATTCCATCCTCATATGAGCTACTAGTTTTGCCCTAAAACACTCGAAGATATGTTGATATGTTGAACTTGCCTATAGTAGCGCTTAGTTATTTGTCTTTAATAAATAGAAAATTATTCCAATAGGCAACTGTAACAGTTCAATATTTGTTGAAGTGTTTTAGTGTTTATCAGTAGAGTTGGAAAACTTAGAATTCTTGAATATTGTAGTCCATTACATTTAATGAATTTTATTAATCACTTAAACAATAGTTTATGACCTCTGAACTTTAACAGAAGTCAGAAACTATTGTTTAAGAATAATTAAAGAATAAAAATATGGTACAACTCACAAATATAAACAATTTTATTTTATAACATATAAAGTATAGTATAAAGTATAAAGTAGTATTATAACATATATAATATGTTATTATATTAAACATAACCTATAAAGTTTTAACAAAAGTAAAAATCAGATCTAGGCATTGTCAAATTTATAGCCACAGCTACTAATATAATTACATTAAATATCATATGATAATTATAAATATTTAATTTTGATGAGCCTATATTACTAGTAAAACATAATAATAACAAAATTATTTAAATAATTTAAAAAATTTTTAAAACATAGTATTTAACAATTAATTAATTTAAAATAATATTGAATTTTGAATTGGTCTTAATTCACTATTAACAATTTTATTTTTATTTCTATTTATAAATAAAGTTTCCCATCCATCTAATTCAGTAAAATTTATCACATTTTTTTATGACAATGCCCAGATCTGATTTTTACTTTTGTTTTTACTTTTGTTAAAACTTTATAGGTTATGTTTAATATATTTTTTTTTTTTTTAGTTAATTTGATTTGTGTAGTTTTACTGAGGATGACGACAAATTAGTCGTTGAAACGCGTATGAAATAAAAATTTTTATATTTGTGAGTTGTACCATATTTTTATTCTTTAATTATAACTTTCACTCACAAGCCAGCTCGAATATTATTTATATTGTTTAAGTGATTAAAAAAATTTGAAGGTCTAAGACAGAAGAAGATTTGAAGGAGTTACTGATGGTTGAGTGTGATAGCAACCAGTATTATTTCAAGTGAAGGTAAAGTTTTTATTTGCTTGCCAATTAATTAGCTCTTGAGCTATTTAATAACTCAATACAAATAAATTTATGAAAAACATATTGAGTGAAAATGGTTATAGTCAAAAACATTTAATCTGTTAGATTTTTATTAATTTACTTTAATAATAGGTTCAGCAAGCCATACATTACTTTAATAGAAATGTTAAGACTTTGCCAGTCATCATAGACAGTTAATTCCATGAGTAAAAAAAGGCTACTGACTGAAATTATTTTTTTTCTTGTGTTTTTTTACAATGTTTGGTGATAAGAGCTAAAATCCTTACTTTAAAACTGATCTTATGTGCAGAAAATTCATAATGAATTTTGGTTTTAAAGTAATGGGGTTTGTTGAATAGAAGATACATGAAGGATAAGTATATATTTCTTGTCAAATGTGTTGTGAATGTCAAGAAATTGTACCAATGATTTTCAAGGAATTATTCAGTTTATTGATGTGTTAGAATTCCGTTTTCATGGAAAAACAAATGACTTCAGGGCAGAGGGGTACCCAGAACAATGGTTTGGGGGCCTAACCAAAACCTAGTTTCCTTTTTATCAATAGGACTATCTAGGTAGGTCTGAAAAATTTCCTTTTTTTGTTTTCCTAATACTTTTAGAATTTGCATGAAGTTTAAAAATAAATGAAGCAGCTTAGAATTACCAATTTAAATTTTGACCACTAACACTGAAAGCTTATACAATTGCTACATGAACGTTTTGAATGTTTCTTGCCGGTACTGGGTTTTTGTTCAGAAATAAAAATAGGAAAATCTGAACAGGTGAACTTGAAGTATTTCCTTCCTTGAACTAGTCCTATCCAACTCAATGTTGAATTTAGAGCATGCGCCTTAGGGCTATGTTTGATTACTTACAAAAACAACAAAATCAGCTGTTCCATTCGGAAAACAAAGCTTGCTAGGTACTTGTGAGTGTGGTGTGAGAAGAAACGTTAAAAGTAACCAGCGTAGAAAATTAAACGGATTTTTCATGCATTAAAACATAAGATTGTTATCATTTACAATTACTGCTTAATTTAATAAAACTGATGTTCAATAACTGATACACGTCGATTGTTTAAACTACAAAATGGCGACAGAGTAAGTAGGCCAGATAACCTTTATTCATTTTATAGGCCTAATACTTGTTTTTAAGTCTGACATTATTTGCAACTATTATAAAAATAATATATAAGTTTTATACTAAGCTATAAAATTACATTCAGTGATGATAATGTCTCAAAGTAAATAAAAATAAACTTTGAGTTTGATTACAATATGGTTAAACAATTATTTGTAATAATTTATGTACTGTGTAAATTACTTAAATTTATTGAAGTATGTTGATCCATGTTATACTTTTTCTCATCGTCTAATATTCATAGTTTTAGCCAGGAGTGAGGTTTTTTTTATAATCTTAATCTTGACAGACCTAATCATGTTGGTTCTAGAAGATGATAAGTTTATTTACCAAAATTGGACTTGCAGCTATTAAATTTACAGTGGTAGTTTACCTTTTTTGACCTTGCTGAAAATAATAATAGTTGTTTGTGTGTCCCAATATCAATAAGATGTGCTATTGTAAGTGAGGAAAAGTTCATAAAACAATTTTTGGTAGTTGTGAATGACCTAACCATTTAATTGGACCTAACCTACAATGAGTTATATAATTTGATTTGTACTGTTATGTACCTTATTATTAACACTTTGCTTTTTTATAATAATGTGACGTTTTGATTAAAAGGAATTTAATATGGCAAGGATGAATCAGGGAACTGATTTATTCCACTTAAAATGATTTTTCCCTGTGTAAAGGAATGGTCTATCCTTGAAATTCTTAATATACTCATCTTTATTTCTGGTAGGAGTATTTGAGTACATTTTTTTGCCTTTTTTAACTAAAATATTTTCCTCTGTTGAAATGTTTTGGATAGAATCCGTTTTCAAAACCTAAATCACACTCTTTAAACTTTAATGTAGTACGATTTAAGCTTTGAAAATGGAGTCATTCCAAAACGTGTCAACAGAGGAAAATATTGTATGGTTAGCACAGGCAGAAAAACATTTTGCCAACACGTTAGCATTATCAGAAGGTTACAAATATACTGGGGTTTAATCCCAAGACACTGATCTCTCAATAGGTTTTTGTAATAGTTTTTTAGTTTAAATTTATTAGTCTCTTTTGTATACAAGGTTTTAAATCAATAAAATTGTCAGAAGGGTATTCCTTTTGATTTTCCCATTCAACAATAAAAAAAGTTCTTTTCCTTTCTATTCAATTATATATTTTAGAAAAATCTTTTTTTTTGGCATGTAGTCTTTTAAAGTACACTACAAATTTATGAATTTTTTTGTAACTTCGCTAATGTTTAGTTAATCTGTATATCTTGACAGTAATTCGCTTCTTGCATGATTGATAGTAAATCAATGTCTGAGTTCTCCAAATTTTCTATTTCATCGTCATTAGTTTGTTCAGCTGTGCCACCCAAGTCATTCCCTAAAGTCCCTTTTTTGAAGCATGTCACAAACGGGTAAATGAATTCTATTTGCCACACTGAGTGATGTTCTGCTTTGACAAGTTTTCCAACTTGTATCATGATATGGGGCCCATAGGTTACAATAGTTAGAATGTTATTATAAATAATTATTGCGTAACTGAGTGAAGAGTTTTGAACTTATTTGCGGTCGCATTTTGAAACAATTGTTTCATTGACAAAGAAAACCTGCTACTCAAATTTATGAGTAGTGGGTTGACTTCGTCAATGAAATGATTGATTTGAAATGAGTCAGCAAGCAAGTTCATTCAAAAGTTTTCACTCAGTTACGCAATAATTACATATAGTTTATTCCGTGAATTCAAGATAATTATTTAAAAAAACTAGAATATAATAATTTTGTAACGAAAGGCCATATTGTTTAAAACAGAGACTAAGAATTTTAATAAGATTCCCTTTAATCAAAGACATTCACGGCTAAAATTTTGCTTGTGGTATAAATGGTAATAAACTTATATTTTTTTATTAGATATTGAAGTCCATCGATCAAAAAATAAACTAAACCTTTTTCTTTAGTGTTTTTTGTTCCTAATTTGAGACACTATTTGTTCTCTTATTTTATGGCTGTAATTAACAATACTAATTTAGAATTGAATTTTATAATTTCAGAAATTGATTTAGGTATTTCACTGTATTTTCTTCAGTTGATAATTTAATTGGGTTTCAATGAGCAACCAGGTGGCATAGTGGATGATCTGGTGTTCATTTCAATTTGACTATTTGTTGGTTTCCTTCTTTTTTTTCAATTTCAGTACTGTATTTTAAATCATATTTACTAGATACATGAGTATTTATTACTTTGTTGTCCCACCAAAGTTTTTAAGTATTGATTGTCCCTCTACAGTGGAAACTCCTTCTTCTACTTTTAGCAAGGACTCGAATCAGCCGTTTCATTATGAAGTTTCTGTTCAAATTCTTTCTTCTTCACTGTCTTGTTTATAAATTAAGCAGAACTCTGGAGGACTAGAATGATCACGCTCTCTTAACGTTTGGAGAGATTAATGATATGGGAAAATCTTGCAATGTAGGACATAGGTGCTAGAAAAAAAGGACTTGTCTAGAAAATTAATTGTGTTATCTAGTAAATACATTTATTACTATATTTATTAATAGGTAAAAAAATCAATAAATCTAGTTATTTTTCTTGAAAATTGATTTGTACATGGGTTTTGTTACTCAATGTCAGTAAATATTTTCAGTCAAAACTTTTTAAAACTGTAACGTTTCAATTTTCAGAAACTTATAACTCAAATAATTTTTAATAAAAATTTTCTGAGACAAAATATCTAGTGCACTAGGCAATTTTGGCAATCATTAGTCTTGTGCATTTTCCCACTCGTTCCAAGAACTAAATCAGTAGAACTTGGTTTGTAAGAAGCTTGTCATCTGCTAGGTGGTATTCTATTAATAGGTGACATGATACATTGTTTTCTCATTTTTGTTGTCAGTTATATTACCTTTATCAACTACTCCTAGTTTTCTGGATCGTGATGTCCTAATTTCTGAGAAAATTCTTCGTTTTCCTAACTTTTCTACTTTTTAATACTTTTTTTTCATATCCTTGTATTTTTTTTTGCGATAAGCCTGGATTTGGCTATAGGAGAGGTAATAGTTTGATTCAAGGATATCTTGAATATCAAAAGTTCAGTTATATTCTGGATCTAATACTCTTTCTGTGAGGTAAAGACGATCAACTCTTTAATTCAGGCACAGAATTCTTTAAGTCAGAGGTATCCACTTTTATTGTTCCTTGAGTAGATGTTTAAATAAGGTCAAATTTATCACCAAGTTAAAAATGGTTCATAATTCTATGAGTATTTATTTTAGTTAGTAATTGTGTGGTGAGCTAATTAATTTCCATTGATGTTCTAGAGTTTCTTGTTTTTAGTAAGCTGGTCATTGCCAAGAACGATTAGTGTATGTTTCTTCAGAACGTTAGTTATTTTTCAAGTTGAACTTACTACAGTTTGATAGGCTTATTGCATTATTCATTGTGGTATATGCGTTTGTTTTATGTGTTTAGATGCAGCTATTGACACTTGTTTGCTTTAAAATAGAATTTTATTGTTTATAATATGCTTTAGATTATTAATTAAGGAGGTACCTTGAATTATTTTTTTTATTGTTGAGGGTCTTCCAAGAACCTGATCCCCATACATTACTTGAAATTTTTGGGAATTAGTTATCAGTTGAAGTTGTTTCTATCATGTGACAGTAAAAAAAATGTTGATGTTATGAATTATTAAGGTTATAAACCCAGAAGAATGGATAAACCTGTATTAATATTATTAATACATAATTAATATGTTAACATATATTATTTTGAGCTAGTATATTAATACAATACCATAATTGAGCTCATGCAAAGTGTCTATTAGTATAGTTCTCCCGAAAGAAATTTACCCACACCTTTGAATTTGCTGCTGCTAATCTGGGGCTGTTTATTTGGATTACTCTGTATTGATAGTAACCTGTATAATTAACTTCATGCTAATTTCATCTGTGGATCTGCTCGAGAGTTATGGGTTGCTTTGAGCCAGATAATTATTTATTGAGATAATTTAAATATCCTAAGTCTTTAATTTTAAATATCAAGAAATGCCACTTTAGATAGATTGTAAATCTTTCCATAAAGGTCTGAGTTTATTGTCTTTTCATGTCTAGGATAGGTATGTGTATTTTTAAATAAGCTATAAATATATATTTTTTAAATTTCAATTTCTATGTAGTCTTTTACTTTAAAACTATATTTAAAATGAGTCTTAAAGTAGTCTTCGTACAAACAATGATAGATGTTATTCCTTCAAACATAGATTAATCAAAAACAAGCATTGTGACCTTTGCAGAATGTTAATATGCCTAATGACTAAAGAAAAAGGCAAGTTTTGTCCCCCATTTTTTATCATGTTTACAATTATCAACTATAGATATGATTTGACCCTTGATTGAACTACTTTATGTGGCAAATG
This sequence comes from Prosapia bicincta, assembly GCA_036971475.1. Classification (NCBI taxonomy): domain Eukaryota; kingdom Metazoa; phylum Arthropoda; class Insecta; order Hemiptera; family Cercopidae; genus Prosapia; species Prosapia bicincta. The sequence goes on from JBAIZL010000428.1 coordinate 545,159, forward strand.
AGATAAACTTTATTTGGTGAATATGCTTTCATTAGATTCAGTTTTAAATATTTTACAATATTTAATAAAAAAAAATTTAGATCTAAATGTGTTTAGATACACAATTTTATATGAACACAAATTTTAAAATATTTTACTCAGTAAAGAAATGAAAAGTATCAGTTACAAATATTTGTGTCCAATGGTGTAAATAGGCCTATATTTTCTTTATTTTGAACTTATTATTGAGAACATATTATAAACATTAAAATATGTAATCCAATGCACCAATATGTTATACAGTTTTATCAGTTAGAATCTTGTATAGATTTTAGTTATGTGGTTGGCATCTTTAGAAGTTCTTATCCTCATAAGAATAAAATATAGTTTTTAGTTAATAAAACCATATAAATGGTAATACCACAATGGTTATTGTGGTATTAGGTTATCTTCTATTCATAATTTCCACTACAAAGACTTTTATAGTCAGTTTGCTTATCTCCAATGAATCAGTGGGGAATAATGGCTGTACTTGTAAAAAAGAGCAATAAAATGTATGACAAAGAAAATAGTTTTGTTGAAGTTAGTTAACTGACTTATTTGTTCTAATATTAGGTACATTAACTATTTAGTTATATTTCAGTTATAGTTTAGATATATTAGCTATACCCACTTATGATTATGACCTTGTACCTGAAACTTGTTTGAGAAATGAATTTTGGTACATTTTTATTTAACTATGATCTGAAATAATTTGGGCAAAAAGTATAAATGTACAAATTTTTCAGCATATTTAACTGCAGCAATAATTACCTGTGAACATTTATTTTTCAAGAACTCATGGTTTCTCATTTAAATTTTAATTCACTGTAAAATTTAGGATCATATACAATAGAATCTTGGTATATCAACATTGGCAGTTTGAAATGAAAAATTTGATATAGAGAATATTAATACAGCAAAACTTGTTCAAACCAGAATTGCAAGGGTCCGAAAATATTTTCCGAATTCAACAAGTTTCTGCATTTTACAGATGATATTTTTTAAAGTCATAAGAACTGTAATAATTTTAGTTCATACAGTATATAATTATTACATGCCTTTTTATAAGAAAATGTAGATTCTGGAAATAATATGGTACATTATTTACTTTTTACTTTAAATAAACTAAATCATTACACTACATTTTCACGAAATTACCTTAGCATTAAATACATTATAGCCTATTATTTTTACTCGAACGCTATCCTAGTTCATATATTCGAATTTTTTCCAAAAGTCCAACAAAGAAACTTGTTTCTACTTTTTTTAGTTACAATATCTGATTAGATTCAGTCCTTTACAGAGTACAGAAGTTCAAGAAGACGGGTAGAGTTAAATCACCAACAAACTGCATGACATTTCTTATGCTATGTAGGGCCTTTTCATGAGTACGTTTTTTTGTTTGGTTCGTCGATCCCTCTGGCTGCTTCCTCTTTGTCTCCATCCTCTTCTTCCTCCTCCTCTTTATTTTTTTCATTTCTGATGCCTAAAAGAACTGTATCCGCTGATGGGTGGCAAGTTTTCATCACTGCGAGTAAAGTTATCAGAATTACAAGGCATGGCTTTGTCTCTACAAAGATTGGATATTGCCTTTTCATTTTCACTTGCTTCTCTATCATCGTCTGTATCATCACTTTCACCAAACCTTACTCTAACAAAATACTTGCTTACTGTTTCATTTTTAATTTGTTTGACCGCCAATCCAATCCAGTTTACAACATCCAGAATTGTCACAGATCTTGTCAAATCATCAGTCAGTCAGAGAAAGAAGGGGTTTGGTGGCCTCTAAGGTTATGCAGCAATCAAATCATAAGAGCTATCAGCTTCTTTTATACTTGTAATAGAATATCGCATTAAATAGTACAATTTAAATATGTAAAAAATACCCATATCCATAGGCTACAGTACGCTTATAGTATTAGGTTGGAACCAGGCTAAGTTCATATTCAAAAACATTATGTGTGAGTGGCAGGTTACATTTTTCAGAAAAAAGTAACGTTAGTTTTTTTTTTCATTTTAGCATTAAACCCGGTTAACCATTTTTCTATAGTAGTAGCAGTCATCCAAACGATCTTATTGTTTCGCCAAATCACTGGTAATTTGAAATTTTAAATATCTTGGATTGTTAACTACCCAATATAAAAATTTTATTATTTTTCCCCCAGACATTTTGGTGAAAAGGTCAATAACACAGTTTACTTAGCAAAACATGTAAACTGTTTCATCCCCATTATCAGTTTCTTGTTCTTCTAAAATCTATTTAAAACTGTTGATTTCAACTGGCAACAATCGGTTACAAGCTACAAACATCCTACCTCTTTCTGTAGAAATAACCTTTTCGTGCAAGTTATGATGCTAATTAAATTTTTCAAGCCATCCAGGAATAGCTTGGAACTTCATTCTATAACCAAGTAATTTTCTATATTCCATGATCTTTTCTTTAGTGATAGACACAGAGACTACCAGGTTTTATCAATAATAATTTTATTCAACTCGGCTAAAATTCTATTCAGCTTTGTTTAAATCACTCTATTTACAAAAATGTTTTCTGTTGCCTCTTGAATATTCATGATTTTCTATAAATAGATTCACGATTTTTAATTATAGTTGCATGTTGTAATCATCTAGAATTCACTGATTAAACTATAATTAAATGGTACTTAACGAAGTGAATATGTAAGAGCTTTCTTGCTGATGATTTGAAATCAATCGCTCCTGTTACGAAGCAAAGGCTCTACACCTCAATCGTAAAAGGAAGGATTGTTTCGAAATGCGTCAGCAAGTAAGCCCTTACGTATTCATTTAGTTAAGTATCATTTAATTATATTTTAATTATAGTTAACTCTAGAGGAAATTGCAAATCTTTTAGCTACATCTGTTTTCCACATCTCTTAATAATGCCACCTTTTCAAGGTGGAAGTTCTTTTCTTGTTTTGGTGTCAGCGTAACATATTGTTCTACCAAATAGCATATACTTAAATGGTGATAGATACCAATAAGAAACTGTAACTTAAATTTTGTATAATGAACAATTTCACTCATCAAACAATTGTAAAATGATACCAACATATCAGATATATACTAAACACATACCAGGCAATGGGAACATGAGACTGCACTGTCTAGTTGAAACCAATTTGTTTAAGCTTACACTAATAAACAATTAATAATATTGTCTCTGGAAAATTGTAGTACGGGTGAGAAATCAAGTTTGCATAATTCATATGTTCACATCCAATTAATTCTTGAAAGTGTTTGGGACAAGTGTTTACTATTGTGGGTATCAAGAGTAGGGTTTCAATAAAGCATCAAAAACCTGCATCAAATATATCAAACTGAACCCAACTTGCATACTGAACGTATCTTACAATATAAGAAAAATCTTTTTGCATCCATAGAATAATCACACTTTATTATGAGCTACATCCTTCACTTATGTTCTTTAATCTTTGATTGAAATTATTGCACTGCATTTGAATTAATGATTTAAAAAAGTACAATTTTCTTTACAATTATGAATTTTAATAATGAATTCTATAAAAATTCAATAAAAAGAGAATATTTATATTGTATGTATGTAAAAGATTTTTGATAGAAGACTGACAGAGCACCTTGGTAATAATTAGGTTTGTTTTGATTAAGATATTTGCTATATTTCAGATGCACTTGATCCTTTGTCAATCAGAGAGAAGGTTTTATTTTGTTGTTAGGTTTTATATAAAGGGGTTTTATGTTGCACTGACCAAAAATTGCTTATTGCCTCTTCTATATAGTCATTCTGGTTCAACGTGACTGATAGATCCTTTTCCTGCTGGAAAAAGTACATAATGTTCTAAAGGTTTTTCAGTGAATATATTAATGATCCTTATGGTTTAGTGAGGCTAGATTTTGTTTTCAGGTTTTTAATAAATAATTCTTCTGTGATGCTACAAATGATGACTTTGATACACAGTTCAATGGCGTGATCAGATGATATAGTAGAGAATCTTATAAGAGTGGTTTAAATTTTGTAACATCAGCATCTCTTTAGAAGTTTGATATGGTGTATATATATATTTATACTCTTGAATTTTGTAGTCCATTACGTTTGGTGAAACTTAAGACATATAATTTCTTTTATCATCAGTTGGTTTTGTTTTTCGAATGATAAATTGCTAATTGCAAAAATGGCATAGGTCTAAAAGTGATTATTCACCAACATTTTAGCAAGCTGAATATTGATCAACATGTGATTTCATTGGTAATTAGGCAGAGCTATGTGGTGTACTAAATCAAGACAATTTAGAACACTATGTCTTGCAGCTAAATAAGCATTCAACCATAAGTAAGAAGAGATGACACACAAACCTAAAGATGGAAATGAATCAGTGCTGTAGTTTGTACCAACTATCTCAATTCTACCAATATTCTTTTACATTGAAACATCAGATAATTCGGTCAAGGAAATTAGTAAATGATTAATATAATAAACACCTAAAAGCCTGACAATAACTAAGGTTTGAAGCTCTCTATTCTTTTGAAAAGGTGTGTAAATCCTGGTGTTGTGTATAGTGATTGAATATAATACACTAAATTATTTAACATTTATTACTATGTGAAACTTAAACGCTTTAGCACTTTACATGCTTTAATTATTTACACAGGAATAAAAATCAATTAATATTAAAGCCAACGATGGGAAAGTAGTAATGACATTATTGATGAAAATGGCAAATATAATATTTAATTCCCAATTTTATAGAACACTTTTTAGTGCATTGATAGGTATCAAATCACTGTGGGCCCAAAATACGTGCTAAAATATCAGTCAAGCTGAAAGTTTTAATAGAATATTACTTTATGTAAACATAGTTTCAATGTATAATGATTTTCTTGAGCAACTGTGGCCTATGTTATAATATTTTAAATAATAAACCCAATAACCACAAATTAACTTTATTTATTCACCTGATGTACATTTCAGTTACAAGGTAACCATCTTCAGAAGTATTGAACAAAAAATTAATCTAATTTGAAACTTATATATATAAAACATATATAGCAAAAAAATAAGAATTAAATTTATAACCTCAATATTTTTTTTGCTATATATGTTTTATATATATACGTTTAAAATTAAATTAATTTTTTGTCCAGTACTTCTGAAGATGGTTACCTTGTAACTGAAATGTACATCAGGTGAATAAATAAAGTTAATTTGTGGTTATTGGGTTTATTATTTAAAATATTATAGTTTCAATGTGTTTAAAATTATGTGGTAAAAATGAAAAATAAAAACAATAAGATATTATAAGAAACAACAGTTTTAATCAATATATTTTTTGAGGGATTAACAAAACCAGATTGTTTGTATTTTAAAAGATTCACATTTTTCTCACTGATGAAGAATATATATGAAATAATATATACACACATACATATTAATATGCATGTTGTTATACATACGCACATTTGTGTGTGTGCGTTTGTGTGTGTGCATGTGCGTTTGTGTGTGCACGTGTGTGTCAGTGTGTGCTTGCGTTATGATATTTCATGACCTATACATTGCATTCAGTAGCTGTTGGGAAATGCAGAGCTGATTCTATTTCTTCTCAATAGAATCCAGTACTAGAAGAAAAGCTAGTAAATAAAGTCTTGTAGGGTAACACTTTTATCATTGTATGTGCCTAGACTTCTATCTGTTATATTAGTGTTAGTGAAGATGTATTTCTTCAAATATTACAGAGTTTTCTCCATGCAGTAGTAGATGAGGTGTTAATTGTATGTACATATGTTCATAGTTATATTCTGCCTAAACATCCTTTATGTTCTAGCTAAAGTATTGAGTACATTAAATATTTAAACTCTTTTAAATATAACAGCTATATTGTTTTAAATATTTTAAAGCTGATTTTAAGTTGCAGCAAAATAATTTTTTATTAAAGTCTTTAAAATTATTTTCAAGTTCATTATTTAAAATTGCTAGCTATAAGTTAAATAAGGGATCTTTATTTTTAGAACTGAAATATTAACATATTGAAGGTTTTCCTTTTTAACTTCAATGTTAAGGAAACCAGAACTCACATTATTTTGTAACACTGCTACATTATTAATATATATAAACTAAAATCTCATGATACTTAATCAGTTTTTAAAATTTTTAGAAATGATGGAGCTGAGAGTGGAGGAAGTTGGTGGGGATCGTGGGTGAGTGCTGCAAAAGCTAAGGTCAGTATGTGTTAACTTATTATTAAGTCAAGTACAAAAAACTACCAAAACCTTAAAATCATATAAAAAATTTACAAATTCAATAAATATAAATTTTGTTTAATTTGTTACAAATTTGGGAAAACATAAATGAAATAGTTGCATGTACATATATTCTCATTCTAAAATGGATTCACTTAGTCATTGATGCTGGGTGAAAAAAAATATTTTTTTCAAAAATAATAAGAGGCAGTTTTTAACTCTTGCAACTGTTTACCTCATTCAATATTTTCGATTATTGTTATAAAGAATAAATTTAACCTAACTTTTGTAGCTACATGGTAATTTAGTGCTCTGTTTTATATAAAAAAACATTAATTTCGTAAGGTTTTGTGTGCAATATGAAATAAAATATTTTTGTCATCTTTCAAAATAATTTTTGTGGGCATCCTCGCCAAGTGTTGTTATTTTTCAATTTTCCTGGAAACTTTCTATATCACCTGGTATAACATTCTGTCTCAGCATTGATTACATTTAGGAAACCACTATTTACGTAATAGGTAAATATACAAACCTAGGTAAATATAAATTTATTAAATCTAACCTGTTCATGAAACACAAACACATACTCTTGCACATACACAGAAAAGATCAATAATGTTACAAAAGACCAGGACAGTAACATTTTAAAAATAATTCAAATTGCAAATAAAATATGATTTAAAGCCTAAAAAATTATTGATAAATGAGTAATAAATGGATGAGTTTCACTGAATGATTAAAAATTTATATTAAAAAAGCAAATACTAAGATGGCTTTGAAGTCATTCTACTAACATTTTCATTTTTTCATTTCAGTCAGCTGAAGTATATGACTTTGTGAAACGGGATTTTGATGAGTTATCGTCAGCAGTAAAGTCTGAAGTAAGTGCTGTGGCAACAAGCACAACAAACGTTGTGAAGGAAACATTACAGGTCTGTTTCGAAAAAATGTTGTTTTATATTATTAATTATTTATTTATTATTATTAGTTTTGTCTGTATTTTAAAAATAAAAATCATAAATATAATTGAATAATATTACTTCAAAACTTTTAGTACTATTAGATTCCATCTCCAACTTGTTTAGCTACTTGTTTATATGTATACACTTTTCTTTTTAATATTAGGTGCCACTACCTATAGTGTTACTTAATGAGAATGGCAGCTTTGGGAGATATTGTCCATATCAACTCTAACTATAAATGGCTACTTGAGGTACCCCATAAATTGTTTTAGCTTGGGGTGGGGGTGAGGATTCCTCCTAAACAACTAACTGACCTAAAACAACAAACAAGTCAGTTATGGCCTGAGTTGTCAATGGGACAAATTTCTTTAAAAGGCCAATCTTATTAAACAAAATGTAAGAGCTGCTATAGCCAAATGTCACAAATAAGTTAGAGTACAACAATCAGTTTAAAGTTTATGTTGAGAATGACCAGACTTAATAAACTAAGGAAAGTCTGACAACTTTTTAAGTTCGAGAGTATTGAACTCAATGAGTAGAATTTCTTAATAACATTAATTATTTGTAAAATCACATTAAATTAATGCTTAATTTTTTGTTTTTTATTTTATACCAATGGATTATTACAAAAATATAGGTAAAAACCCCCAAAACCACAAAAATTAATAAAAAAATAATTAAAATAAGTTACCTAAGATTAAATCCTAGGATTTAAAGGATTTAATCTTAGGTAACTTATTTTAGTTATTTTTTGATTAATTTTTGTGGTTTTGGCGTTTTTTCACCTATATTTTTGTAATATATTGTACCACTGTGCTCTTGATATTGTATACAATGGATTATTCTTTATAATTTTAACATTTATTTGTACATATTCTAGGCTAAGTAGTAGGTTATTTCACATCTATACAGAATTAATTTGCATGCGATTCTATGGAAAATAGTTATTAATTGCTTATTCTCTTTTAAGGTAAATTTTAGATTCAACGCCCAGGTAGAAGCATTGTTTTTTATGTCAGTACTAAATATGGGGTAGTATTTTACCACAAGCTTGTCTTTATATGTTTCACAAGCAGCAGCTCAGCCTAGTTTTTGAAATGCTGGTCATTTTCAACAGTAATGTCAAATACATAAGTTTAAATTATGCAACCATTTACTACTACAAGTTAAAAGTTGAATGTTACACGATAAAAATATAGTGTTCAACAACCACTATAAACACAACTTATTTTACAGCACAACATACTTCAAATATTAGTATCACCTGTTTTTTAAATAACACTATGTTTCTCAATATGGTATATAACAATAAAATGATCTAAACTGTCTTCTTTTATTGAAAAAATCGTGTTAAAGCGGATTTTACACATAGATAGTTGGTATGAGAAATAACTTGAGGCAATTTAGCTTCAAGCATTATAACATAGGAATATATGTCATCATGATCCTGTGGGCTCCTGTAGGGCAAAGTTGTTAGTGTTTTTATTACAAAAGTTGTACATTCCTGTGTACCTGCTTCAGTGTTAACTAAATATTTCAATACAGAATTTGTAACATATACAAAAAATATAGTACAATTGACTTTAATCTTACATATACACAACACAACACTACACACACACACACACACACACACACACACACACACACACACACACACACACACACACACACACACACACACACACACACACACACACACACACACGCACGCACACACTCTCACACTTACACTCACACTCACGCACTCACACAAGCTGTCCATTAATTACTCTATCAGCATTCATCAGTTCAAAATAAACAAGAAATATCCTACAATGTAAATTGCTTAGTTTTGCTAGCATCTTTCTAAGTTGATATATTACTATTGTAAATACTTTTATCCACCACTAATTGCAATAATTTTACCTTGTTGTGATGAGGCACCTTTGGGTCACTTGACCATTGTTGAATCACTGATTATTTTCCTGGTGTAGATGTTCGGTCCGAGATGTTGGTATTTGTTGACGTTACGCGCATTTTCTCTTGATCTGCGTGTATGATGTTTTTATATAGTATGTCTTCTGTATATGTGGTCTGTAGGTTCATTAAATTGTTGTGTGTGTGTTTTTATAAATGTGTTATTTTTCTTGTGAGTTTAATTCTATTGGGTTATTATTTATTTCAAGTATGGTTAAAGCAAAAAAAATAGCTGAATTACACATAATTGAAGAAAACATTAAATCTGCCTACCATAAAAAAAGCCAAATCAACTTACAATTTTACACAACTAATTTAGAAATAATGAAAACCTTTAATAATCTCACACCTATTATACACGAAAAATATAACTTATCATAATAAAACACAAAATAAACACAAATAGACACAACAAAAAAATCGAAAATTTAACAAAACAATATAACCTCAAAAATAACCTAACACCAAACTAACAACCAAATCACACTTCTAACAACAAAAAATTCATAAACTTAACTGAAACCCAATTCACGGAAAAAGAAAAAATAATAATAACAAATGCATTCAAATATAACCTACCCAATTTTAATAAAAACCAATTAATAAAAAACCTAATAGTTGACACCGAATCTAACATCCATAATATTACCCACCAAAACACTGAACACATAAGAAACAACATCAATAATAAAATTAACCTACTAAAAAAAACGGAAAAAACAAAAAAAATGAAACAATATATAAATAAAAAAGAAATTATAAAACTCAAAGAAAAACTAGAAAACAACGACTACTTAATATTAAAATTAGATAAAACAAACACTCCAGTAGTAATAGAAAATACCAAATACATCAAATCAATGACTAACCACATAAAAGAAAACAAATACGAACAAATTCCAGACCCAACTAACAAATACCTTAATACAATAAAAAATCTAATAGTCACACACAGAAATACCCTAAACTACAACAATAAATTAAAATACCACACAAGACTCTACCCATTCAAACCATGCGCACCAATATTAACAGGCATTCCAAAAATCGACAAACCCGACACACCATTTAGACCACTAATAAATTTCAAAACAGCACCATCCTACATAATCGCAAAAATACTAGACAAAATAATAAGATCTAAAATACAAATCAATAACACATACAATATAAAAAATGGATACAAATTAATTAACAAATTAAAAAACATAAAAACAAACAACAACACTAAAATAATAAGTTATGACATAACTAAAATGTACCCTAGTATCCCAATAGAAGAAACCATAGAAATAATGAAAAACAAACTAATACATAATAAATAGTATCATTACACTAACAAAACACATATGTAACCAAAATTACTTACAATTTAACAATAAATACTATCAACAAACAACTGGACTCCCCATGGGATCACCCATATCATCAGTCATGTCAGAAATATATCTACAACATTTTGAACAAATAATAATTAAACCTATACTAAACACACACAATATTTCACTATGTACAAGGTATGTAGACGATATACTTGTAATATACCAGCCCACCATTCACAACGAACACATCATAATACTAATCAAACTAAATATATACAACGAAAACATACAATTCACTGTCGAAACAGAAACAAACAGAACAATTAACTATCTTGACATTACATTAAATATAAATAGCAATAAAATAGAAACTACAGTATACAGAAAACCTACTTCCAACAACACCACAATTCACTACAAATTTAACCACCCCTGGACACACAAAATTAACATTTACAATAACACGATAAATAAAGCAATAAAATACACACAAGATAACAAACAAAAATTTAATGAAGAATTAGATAACATTACAAAAATAGCAATAGAAAATGGATACAACAAACACCTTATAAAAAACATATACAATAAATTTACAAAAAAACCTAACCTCAATACAACTCTACAACCTGAACACAAAAATAATAAAAACAATAAAATCTACCTAAAATATAAATACACCAATAACAAAATAGAAAAATTAACAAATCTATACAACAAAGAATACTACACTCCAACATACAAACCAAACCACAAAATAATAAAATATCTTAATAACACAAACCACAAAACAAATACAGAAAAACATAACCTATCAGGAATTTACAAAATTAAATGTAACGACTGCATCGCATTTTACATAGGGAAAACGACCAGATCATTTAAAATAAGATTTGAAGAACATTACAGAGCATTCAAAAATAAAAATACAAAAGTATCAAACGTAGCAGCACACCTAATATCACATAAACATGAAATAAAAAACTACGAAAATAACCTAACCATACTTGAAATAAATAATAACCCAATAGAATTAAACTCACTAGAAAAATACCACATTTATAAAAACACACACAACAATTTAATGAACCTACAGACCACATATACAGAAGACATACTATATAAACATCATACACGCAGATCAAGAGAAAATGAGTGTAGCGTCAACAAATATCAACATCACGGACCGAACATCTACACCAGGAAAATAATCAGTGATTCGACAATGGTAAAGTGACCGAAAAGTGCCTCATCACAAGAAGGTAAAATTATTGCACTTAGTGGTGGATAAAAGTATTCACAATAGTAATATATCAACTTCATAAAGCCAGTGCAAAGAAAAAATAATGGACAAGTGAAATATCAATATATATATATATATATATATATATATATATATATATATATATATATATATATATATATATATATATATATATATATATACACATAAACACACAAGCATACACACACACACACACACACACCATTTTTACATACATTCACAGGAATTTGACACAAAGACTCACAAGCCCTGGTTTCATAAAAGATTGAAGGTCTAGAACAAAATAAAATAGTCCTACAAAAGTATCCTTATATTTTGTAGAGTTTTAGTGTATCTACCTTGGACCTATTTATTCTATGCTGAAATTGTACCCTGATTACACTAAATTAATTGTTCAATTTTTTTTATATATTTTAAATTATGTATATACACAACTTTTAGAAATGAAAATCGAACAAAGCTTTAGTAATGTTTGAAAAATGAAGTTTGATGTTTTGTATCTGACATGCAATGTATCTGTTATCATACACATCTGTATTGACAAGTCTGTTTAGCAAGGTGTTGCATAACAGAACATATACTGCCAGCCATTTCAGTCTTTGTTCAGTCTCACAATTTGTTTTTAGCTTTATCTTAAAGTCAACAACATTTCTAATTGCGTTTGATAAGACCGATTCTTTCCGACTGTACAAAATTTATATTCTTATACACTTTAAAAAAAAAAAAACAGTTTTTAAAAACACCTTTATGCATTATTTATAAATGAAATATTAAAGCTATGAGCAAACTTTCCCCATTGTCATATATTTAGTATTATTTAAGATTCTTACCCAAGAATAGTTAAGCAATAATATTTTATTGACATCTGCTATCAATACAAACATATTTAAGATATAGGCTTCAATTGACAAGGCTCTATTTTTTTCAAGATATCGGTGCTTCCTCTGATAGTCCAAATGTTGGGTGGAATATGTTATTAGATTTGCTATGATTTTAAAAATTATGTCTTGTTTTCTATTACTTTGGACCTGTCTCTATATTATTCTAGCCGTAAATTTGGGTTTACATATTTCTTTGTTTTCATAAATGTTAATTTTAATTAAATGAGAAGATATTTGTTTAAGAAGTTCATGGTATTAATATTTGTAAAATTGTGATATTGTTTTATTGTTGTATGTGGGGGAGAGGGGGGATGTCAGTGTTGGAATTGTATATGTTTTGGTATTTTGCATGCACTAAAGGGTGTTTTATATCTCATTTAGGTTTTTGTAAACCTATACAGCGCCACTTTTAATTTTACTAAACAGGAAAATGTTTCTACACTTTTAAATGTTTTAAACTTGCCTATAGTAGCACTTACTTTGTTTGTTGAGGACGGCCGTTTCGGGAGATGTGTCCCATTGTCAACTCAGACCGTAACTGATCTCAAGGTTTACGTAGGTTAGGGTGGGGGTGGGATATTTTGGTGATGTGGGTGTATTTTGCATGTATTAGGAGTTATGATGTCAAAGAGTGTTTGTGAGTTGTAATGTAATTGTTTATTGAGTAAGTATGGTTCAAACCACCCACACCAACATAAACTAGCTGCTTACAACACCATGACATATCGCCTGCTTAAAACACCGTTAGACAAAGAAGAACACTACCAGGAGTTAAACACCATAAAATATATAGCACAAATTTACAGATACAATCCAACAATGATTGACAAATTATACAACCGCCTAAAAAATAAACCTAATAACCCAAATACAAACACACAAGATAACAATCCCATAAAATACTTATCAATACCATACAGATCATTCAAAACCCACAATATATCCAACACACTACGAAAATACAACTACAAAATAGTTTATTCCACACACAACACTCTCAACAAACAATTTAAACCCAACAACAAAATCGACGACATTTACAACACCACTGGAGTTTACAAACTAACTTGCAGTTCGTGCCCCAGTTTTTACATAGGCCAGACAGAGAGGTCCTTCTACACACGTTACCAAGAACATATAAAAGCACTAAAAAACAATAACTACCTATCAAACTTCGCCGATCATTTCAACTCCACAAAACATGACTGCATAGACATAACATCTAACCTACAAATTCTTCATAAACAACACAGAAATAACCAACGCTGCACAACCGAACAATACGAAATATACAGGTACTTCAAACTACACTATACTCAATACACAATTACATTATAACTCACACTCACTTTTTGATATCATAACTCCTAATGCACACAAAATACACCCACACCACCAAAATATCCCACCCCCACCCTAACACCATAACCTACGTAAATCTTGAGATCAGTTATGGTCTGAGTTGAGAATTGGACACATCTCCCGAAATGGCTGTCCTCAACAAACAAAGTAAGTGCTACTATAGGCAAGTTTAGAACATTTAAAAGTGTTTAGTGATTACTAGTAGCTCACGTGAAAATGGAATCAACAAATTTAATTTTACTTATTCCTTTTTCGTCGTATGTTATTTTGGATTTTGTTAATTATTTTAGGAATTAGATAGCCAGTTTTTAACAACATTTTTCAGATCTAAAGAATCCAATTAACTGTGTGCTGAGTATTGTCTTTTACTATATTTGAGCTGGGTATTTTTTATAATTAAATTTTTTAATTTATTTTATTTTATTCTAAATATTTTGCTATTGCTTTTTTTAGGCATTAATTTTCTTTCTATTTGAATTTATATGTTAATTTTTTTTAAATCATTATTATTACATGTAATTTTAAGTATATATATATATATATATATTAAGTGTATATATATATATATATATATATATATATATATATATATATCTTTCAAATGGAGACTTTTAATAAGTAATGATGGAAATATTTGTGTTACAAGTGTAATGACCTTGTGTGGTTAAATCAAGAACTAAAGTATTGTTAGCAGAATGTTGTGTGTATGACTAAATTATTGCTTTGTTTGTATTTGATTTATTGTTCATTTGATTATTCAGGTGGTAACAAAGTGATTCACATTTATGAGTTCTGGTATTGCAGTACTGAAATTATATCTCTTAAGATTACCGAATGAAAAAAAACTTATATTTATGAGTTTTAATTATTATATACCATGTACTGTTAAGACAGTACTTTGTAATGACAAAAGTTATTTCTTTGTTATATTGCAGTACAAAATAATTGTTTTATAATGTTGAAAATTTGATATTGTACAGTGATACTTCATTTAGAACGCCTCAGCAGCCATTCAGGGCTAAATGAAAAAGTACTTTACATGATCAAAACATTAGATCATCATCCTGGGTGATGAAGTGCTTTTCGAAAGAATAATGTATATAAAAAATTAACATGTTTTTTTTTGTTTTCCCTTCGTAAATGAGTGTAAATATTGATTATTAGATATTTAATATCTGGAATGGATAACATTGATAGACATCCATCAAATTTGTTGCTATCAAATCACATGCTTTAATTTTCTCAGAACTCTTTCCTGATGGTAGATGGTGCTAAATTTAATTAACTGTCTTTGTCATTTTGATGCTCTCCTTCTTCTAAATGTTTAGAACTTGTTATTTCACATTTAAGCTGATATTCTTCCTTAGTTTTAAACATTAAAACATTTCAAAATTGATATTTATTTATCTTGAAATAATAAATGGTGTTTATTCCTCAGCCATTCACTTAACAAGACAGACCGAATGACTTGTCAACATAATTACAGTTGATAACAGCAGCATAAAAACAGTAGGGTATGTACCCTACATAATTGTCCTAATAAAAATCAGAATTAGATTGTCAATAAGGAACAGTAATGAAGAGGATTTCAAAATGCTGACTCATATTCCGATCAACTAGAAAGCGATAACCATGTCTCTTGTCCAGCTTCTTCGTACTACTACAATATACTAATAAAAATCACTAGTGACTTTAAAGGCATATCGTGTAAGCACTAAACAGAGAAGCTATAAATAAAGTATTACTGTACTAAAATATTCATTAAAAAAATTTTTAACAACTAATCTGCCAGCAAAACTCATCAAAAAGCTTATCAATTGAATTAATTGTCTGCATTTTTCAATATCAATTGGGAAAAGTTTTTTTAATCTTTAAACACACAACTGTGTCATAATTTTCTTTAATATTTTTTTGGTATTTTGCCTACTTTCCTCCAGTTTTTTGCACCAAAATGCTGACTATTGATGCAGAAAGATTATGTGATCAGGTTTGAGTCTTAATAGTAAAACATATTTTTACTTCAAATCAGATTTTTTTTCTTAAATGTTTTTTTTGTTGATATTTTGAAGATATCCCATGAGTGAAATAATTTTTCAAAAATAATCTTATATTTTACCTGACCATTAGTGACAAGGAACACCTTAAGAGAACGTTATTAAGTCTTGTCTTTCTGAAAGAGGGTTTTAAAAATAGAAATAAGGCCAGTTGGTCTGATGCAAGGAATATCTCTTATGAATGTAGGATTAGACATCTAGGTATATTTTCATAAACTTTATATTATTGTTTTTGATTTAACTAAAGTAATTGTTTTTATACTTTTCTATATTCTGAAATAGCAATATAAAATAATTATGTAAATAGTCATAGTCTACATTTAAAAGTTTTCTTATCGTAAAGTTCATAAAAAGTTTAAAATATGTTTTTGGTTGCTATTAATTATGGGAACCTTTCTGAGATACGGCAATCATGTTTACGTTTTTATTTTATTAAAAACAGCGCTTATTTAATAAATTTTGAAAGTTCTTATTGGTGCTAGATTTTTTGGTTAGTTTATTTCAAAATAGATAAGGGTTTTTACCGAGAAGGGTTGTATCCAAGAAGCAGGCTCAAAAGGTTAGAACTATTCCAATATTTTCTAATGGATTTAAAAGTTGAAGTGATTTCTCAAATACAAATAAGAGGAGCTTGAATGGTAAATTTGTATTCCTGTTGTCTTAAACATGTGTAAAGAACATGTTGTCGTAAACATGCGTAAACACGTGTAGCATGTTTTATCTTGAATTCTCATGACGTCTTCCTATCAATGATTAGCTACATCCTGGTAATCACTCCTAGAAAGAATTCATGCCTATGCAGAGAATTTTTGGCTACTGACAATAATAAGAGCTCTTACCTATGAGTTGATTAAGCTCTCTAAACGCTCTTTGGTATGTGAAAACTTCAGCATACTAATTATTTTTAATGTCCTTGCTGTTTTTAGATTATGATAAGGCTTTTTTTTAAAGTAAGTAACAGATTGATAAAGTTACTCATCAGATGAAGAATTTTAGAAAGAGTTTATGTAACAGACATTACAAGGTTTTAATATTAAATTTTACAGCATATTTAATGTCTGATACAAAATATTTTTCATTTTTGAATTCTGAAGATGATTTAGATCTAGTATTATAAGTGATGATACAAGAATGTGTGTAAAAGAATTTTTTTAAATTTTCCAGGTTTCCAAGCACATAAAATCTTCAAAAAAAAAAAATTCATATAACTTTGAAACTCTCACACATTAATTAGAAGTTGCTTGTTGTAATTATCTTGAATTAACTGACTAATCTATAATTAAATAATACCTAACTATGTGAATACTTAAGTAAGCCCTTACATATTCACTTGGTTAAGTATTATTTAATTTTAAATTATAAGTTATCTACATAAGTTGAGAATTTCAATTGTCTACACTGATAAAAGCCTTATTTTTTAAAATTTTACTCTACATTCGCTACCATTATTATAGTCAGAATTTAGTTATGTCCTCATTGTTCAATATTTGCACTATAACTTTATTTACAGTTTATCTATTTACCTACATTATTTCCTAAAATATAAGTATCCTATAATATATTCGAAATGAAATTTGAACAAGCGTGTTTATAGATGCATTTCCCATGAAGTCCCTTACACATTTTACCCATACAGTCCGTGATCATTTTCTAGTTCCCAGCTTTGAACATAAAATGCATTTTTTTTTATCATCCATTCCATATCCAAAATATTCTTTTCTTTCTGCCATATTTGTTAACTATAACTATTGTTCCAAACTAAAACTAAATACTCACTAATATTACCAATACTTACTAATGAGTTCACATACAAATAACCTCCTTCACAAAACGTTTACACAAACTAACATTGAAAAACGAAATTAGATAGCAAATTAGAAATTGTTGGAAATAATACTGTCAGTTAAAAGATATTCTTGTAATAAATAAATACGAAGTGCATAAATAAATGTACCCTTGGTCACTGAAGTACACAACAGAAGAGACGTTTTGAATAACGGAAACAAATTAGCGCGAACTGCCGTAAGGAAGCTTGTGGGTGTCTAAATATTGCCCTCGTTCATCACCGTATTTCTTGGAATCTGTATGAAAAAAGAACAATTCTGTTCTACATGGAATAAGCTTTCATTTAGTAATAATTTTAATACAATCTGTTAATTGGCCATTTGAAGTTTCGAGCCAATATATCTGCCCTTAACAATTGAAAATCAAAGAGACGATATATCGGCTGGTGGTCTTAAAAGGGTTTATTTTATACAGAAATCGTTTAAAAGTAACAAATAATAATCACGTTTGTCTTTTTAGTTGGATAATCCTGAATCCACAGCCAACACAATGAAGAGGTCTGTTTCATCATTTATTGGTCAAGTAGGAACTGTCTTAAGCCCTCCTCCTGAAGATGGAGATGAAGAAGCTATTTTAATACAAGGAAACAATCCTGTATATCTAAATAGGTTACAGGTAAGTTATAACTTGAATATTCAACACTTGCTTTTTAATAAGTATTATTTTGACATTGATATAGAGTGAATTTATTTTTTTTAAAAATATTACATGAAAGACTCGACCTTAATCTACTTCCCTACATAATTAAAGTGCTTGTTACTTTATCTGATCAAATTCTCTATTTTATCTTTACTAAAATTTGCCATGTATTAGATAACCATTACTTCAACACAAGTTTTTCTGGTACACATGAAAGAATATTGCCTTAAATCAATCCAATCCTCCTACTGATTATAGCATGTCTTTTGTTTTGAGTTGTAATAACATTTCTTGTTGAGGACTTCTACTTCAATTAACCCTTTGATTAGCAACATGTGCATTTACTTATTATCTCATGGTTACCAAACTTACCTTACATTTAATGACAATTTATTGGCTAAAAATTGTCTATTAATTTTTTTTTTGTAAAATTCCTATTCATTGTAAAATTAATTACGTTTACATTAGTTTCCCCACAGGGGAGGTGCGAATTAGCCGCACCTACTAAGAAGGGTTTGGTGTCCCTTGCGGTACCCCAGCCAATATATACACTACTAACAACATTAACTCCACTATTACACACTAATACACTTTCTACAGACACCACATATTCAACACAATCTCTAAACATTTTAACTCTTACATATTCTCTTAGGAATTTTGACTAGTCAGAACCGCTGCGCGTTGGGAGTGCTGAAAAGACCAGAGCTTGACAAACTCTGGTCTGGGACGCTGATATGAGCTTGCTCTGCCAAAGACATATGCGCGGCATCTGGTCTACCAGCCGCTTTGGTCCTTGGTCAGGGAGTGTCCGCGGTGCACAGGTGTCGGAGCCTGTGCACAGTATTACGAGTTCTCGACTGATGCCCATCCAGTCGAGCTAAGGAAAAAAGCTATAGGCCTCAGAATTCTTAGGGTTGGAAATGATCTTAATGTGATCCAAGGGTGTACCTGTTCCTATAGTCTTGCCCGTAATGCCTGACAGGATGGCTGACTAATAACATTATATTGAAACTTTAAATACGTTATCTGTATCGAGTTTGTAGAGGACACAACAGGATTCTCCTGGCGATCCTAGTAAAGTTGATTTGAATATGAAGATAATGGTGGCATCATTACTGGTATTGCCATCACCAAAATTTTTATTATTCTCCTGCACAGAGAAAAAAAAAGACTGATCGAAAATGTCTCCTTTGGTCATACATAAGGCTATTACTGCCTGTGCAGGAGGTCCTGTTGCATCAATACAAAATTTAAGGAATGGAAAGCTGCTTGTTGCAACCAGTTCAGAAAAGCAAACACGTTCTCTTTTAAAAATGACCTCCTTTTTTGATGTGGTCAATGTATCTGTGGCTCCCCACAAATCTTTAAAGTTTTCAAAGGGGGTCATTACATGCAGAGATCTGATGAACGTGCCAATAGATGAAATAAAATCGAAACTGTCGTCACAGTCAGTAACGGATGTTGTACCCATTATGAAGACTGAAAAAGGCGAGAAAGTTGCAACAGCCTCTTTAATTTTAATTTTTGGTAAACCTGAGGTGCCTCAATACATTTATGCAGGTTACCAAAGGCTCTCAGTCAGGCCATACGTAGCTAACCCTCGGCAATGTTTCAAGTGTCAGCGCTTTGGGCACAATAGTTCTTCGTGTTCAAAGCAGGGTGTATGGGGCCAATGTGTAGCATAAAAGGGCATGATGAAAAGGAATATAGTGATTCTCCAAAGTGCGCGAACTGTGCTGGTGATCCCCCAGCTCGATCTTTCAACTGTCCTAGCTTTAAGGAAGAGAAGGCTTTCCTGAGCATCATGGCCAAAGAGAAAATAGCGTTTTCCGAAGCGAGGAAGATTTATAGATCTGCTCAACCGAAAGTTGATGGAAAATCGTATGCTGCAACTTTGACCACTACAAAGTCATGTACAAATTGTGCTGACCTGACACAAAAAATTGAAGTGCTTACTGAACAAGTAACACGCCTTCTTTCGTTAGTCACAAATAGCCCGTCTTTGAATTGGGTACAACCTGCTAGCACCTCACGCGACTTGCATTCTTTACCGACCCCTTCTGTGGTAGGACTCGGTGGAAGAAGCAGGTCTTTGACCAACACTGAGAATACGACGCAGAAGAGATTATCATCTGGTAATAAGACTTTTGCGTCAAATGTTGTGATGCCGAAAAAAAATCAATCTTAAGATTCAACCCAAATTGGCACTGACAGTAACTACTGCCAAAAAAAGTAATAATATAAAAGCAGGGATCACTAATAAAGCCTCCCCTCCTAAATCCAAAACTTCCTCTGATTCCATCCCCGAACTGGTGGATATGAAATTGGAGGAATCTAAGCCTAGGACGTCTGTCAACGTCCAAGGTAAAAAATAAAAATGGAGAGTACCAATGGGAGTCAGATAAATCCATTGATAAATGTCTGCAATTAGCAAGTGAGTGATACAATGGAACGTCAACGGTGTTAGAAGTCATATAGAAGATCTTAAAGTACTCGTGCGAGATGTGTATCCGATGTTTATATGTCTACAGGAGACGCATCTCCACGAATCGCATAATTTTCATTTAAGGGATTTGTTAAATATTTTGCCATGTAACGGCAACATTGATTTCCGGAGGACCTTAAATAATTAAATGAATGAATTTGACGTTTTGTACATACCTCACTGGGCGAAGTACCACCACTTGTCGGACAGTTACTCGGGTGCACCCTTTCCCGCACTTATCATTTACCTGTTGAACTTAAAGAAATCACTTATATTCAAAATGTCACTATTAATGTTAAGAGTACCTTCGCCACACGACAGGAGAAACAAAGAGAGAGAAATGGTCTAAACCGAGCCTCATTTAGAACACACAAAAACTACGTCACGTCGAGAGTGACGGGAGAGATGTCGTTTAACCGACGTTTCAAAAGGAACTGGGGCGTACCGAACCTTGTAAGAGACAAAGGTTGGCCGATAAGGAGTCCCTATCTGAAGCATTTACACTGTCTTTTAAATTATCTTTAATTTAAAGAAAAGTACGTAACAGGATTATTTAGTTTTTAGATCAGACTTTGATATACCAGATCGAGCTAGAGGTGGCGTAGCCATCCTAGCCCATGACTGAATCGATGCTGTTTCTCTAAACCTAATAACCCTTTTACAAGCAGTAGCCGTTCAAACAGCTGTCCCGTATAAAGTCACTGTTTGTTGTGTCTAGTTGCCACCACAAGAAAGTCTGTAACACAGTGATTTAGTGAATTTGATAAGCCAGTTACAGACTCCGTTCTTAATGGTAGTGGATTTTAATGCCCACCATTTGTCTTGATGATCTCCGACTAGGAACTCTCGAGGTGAATTTGTTGAGAGTGTAAGAACGGAACTGGACTTATGTCTGCTAAATGATAGTTCGATTACTCATTTAGCAGCATCTACTGGTGGATGGACAGCTGTTGACCTATTGATCTGCAGCCCTAATTTAGCTACTAAATGCTCATGGTTGGTACTCAATGATTTGTATGGAAGCGACCATGTGTCTATTAAGATCAATTTATGTGATTCCTCACCCTGTTATTCTCGACATTCCCGTTGGATTTTACGAAAAGCCTACTCGAATTACTTTGTATCACTTGACATGGATTATATAACACCTATTGATGAAGAAATTGAAAATTTTAAATGCTGTTAGAGACAATTCCGAAAACCTCTGCACATCCAAGCCGTCCGCCTATGCCGTGGTGGAACGATGAATGCACAGAAATCCTGTGTTTACGACGAAGAGCTCTAAGGAGATTTAAGCGAAACCCAACAAGTGACCACCTTCAGGAATATAAAATACTCCATGCAAAAGCACGGAGGATATTTAGGCTGAGTAGGATGAACTCTTAGGCACAGTATATTAGCACAATTAGACAAACAACTCCATCCTTCACAGGATGGAGGAAACTAAGATCAGTTTGTGGTTCTTCCATTGCGTTGAAGCAACCAAATGGAAGATTGATCACAGACAGTGGTAATATAGCTAATATACTGGTAAAATCATTTTGTAACTTTTTTGCTACTACAGCCTATAATATATTATTCCAGAGACATAAACTGAAGGAAGAAGCAATACCGTTTACTATTGGATTGTCTGGCGACTCTCCTTTAAACACTTCTTTCGCCATAGGGGAATTGGAGTCAGCTCTTGCGTCAACGAGGGATTCTGCACCAGGTCCTGATTCCATTGTATACTCCATGCTGAAACATCTACCATCATCGGCAAAACTTGTCCTCCTTCAAATATACAATCGTTTATTCGAGGAGCGGTCTTTCCCAGATGCATGGTCAGAAGCGACAATAATTCCTCTTTTAAAACCAGTTAAAATTAAAACCAACCCCAGTAGTTACAGGCCTATATCTCTAACAAGCGTCTTGTGCAAACTACTGGAGATGGTCAACCGCCGTCTTGTCTGGTACCTAAAAACCAATTTCTTTGCAACGATCAGTGTGGTTTCAGACAATGACTATCATCAGTTGACCAATTGGTTTTGTTTGAATCCGCTATTCAAAACGCCTTTCTCTTGCGTGAAACACTCGTTGCTGTTTTTTTTTGACCTCGAGAAGGCATACGATATGGCATGGAAAAGAGGAATTCTTAATACTTTGAAATCATGGGGTATACAAGGGAATATTCTGGCATTCACCACTAACTTCCAAATAGATCATTTCGTGTTCGTCTTGGAGGCACATATTCAAACATTTATAGGGAGAATGGTGTACCACAGGGCAGCGTGCTGAGCATCACGCTATTTGCCGTTGCAATAAATAGTATCACATCTAACATACGATCACCGGTACATTGTTCTCTCTTTGTGAATGACTTTTGTATTTATAAGCCTGCTCGTAATATGGCAACTCCGGAAAGATCTTTGCAGTTAGCAATAAACAAATTAGAGGAATGGTCTAGGACAGGTTTTAAATTCTCTGCTTCGAAGACCTAATGTGTAGCATTTAGTCGTCATAGGAGCCAATCCTTTATCTTGATGAGATTCAACTTCAAACCACGGATAGTGTTCGATTTTTGGGTCTTTTATTTGATAAAAGACTCTCATGGATCCCACATTTTCGTGATTTGAAGGTGAGATGCAGCAAGAAATTGGATATGTTAAGAGTCCATAGTGGTATGAATTGGGGAGCAGACATAACTAGTGTGCTTCAATTTTATCGTGCGGTAGTTAGATCGCGCATGGATTATGGTTGTCAAGCATATTCATCTGCATGACTTACAGTTCTGATAACTCTTGATACCGTTCACCACTCTGGACTTACTTTATACTGGTGCTTTTAGAACTAGCCCAATCCCTAGTCTTCTTGTCGAGGCTGGGAAACCTGCTCTTTCAAGACGACGTCAGATGCTACAAATATCTTATATATCTGGTCTACGAACCAATCCTAAACATCCAGCATTTAATGTAGTTTTTAATAACAGCTACGGACCATGTTACAATGCACACGAATGTTCGACATTCGGTATTCGGACATCGCTCATAATTAATAACCTAGAGTTGGAACTTCCTACTACGTTTGAACAATCGATGTGCTATCTACCTCCATGGATAATAAAAACTTCCCGCTTTGATTTTTCATTTTCCAGTTTTATCAAAAGCCATACTCCTGATGTGGTGTACCACCAGGAGTTTTTGGCAATTTACAGATCCCACCAATATAGTGAGATTATTTTCACGGATGGCTCTAAACTGGACAATGGCGTTGGGTGTGCGTTTCATGTGTCTGGACGTACCTACACGTACGGATTGCCCTCAGCTTGCAGTGTTTTCATGGCAGAACTATTTGCCATTTTAAAAGCTTTAACTGTTATTCAATCTCGATCTTCCCTCTATCTTTTGTGTTATGATTCCAAAAGTGCTCTTCAAGCTCTTTAGGATGTTTTTTTTGTTAACCCTTAAGTTGGGGACATTTTGTGTGCTTAACACAAGCTTCAATTCGGGGGTGTAGGAGTGATACTCTGTTGGTATCCTGGAAATTGAGGAATACTCGGAAACACAAAAGCGGATGAAGTGGCGAAGAATGCTACAAGTTTGGTGCCCGTTACTTAACAAGTTATGGCATCTGATTATGTGTGTTTGGCGAAACATTTATTGCTCGCTGCTTGGAATGACGAATGGCATACCGTGATTCAGAATAAGCTGAAGGAAATTAAAGATACCGTCTGTCCATGGAGGTCTTCTATTCGTTCAAAACGTAGGGAGGAAGGGGTGGTTACACGCCTTCGCATTGGCCACTCTTTACCAACTCGTGGATATTTGATGTATTGTGAAGATCCACCAATTTGCCAGTACTGCGGTGATATTTTCACAATAAAACATATTTTAGTTGATTGTGTTAGTGTAACTAATATACGTGCCCTTTTTAATTTAAAAGGGAGTTTGAAGGTGGTGTTAAGGGACGATGCCTCGGCCATTGACCGAGTCATCGCTTTCTTACACCACTTGAACATATTTTTTAAAATTTAATATTTGAAATATATGCTTTTATAGTTATACTTATATTTATTTTAATTATTGTCTGCGTATATTTTTTATTATTTATTTAAATTTAATATATTTAATGTTCTTCTTATTGTGAAGATAAATAAATAAGATTTATTTATTTTTAAATTGATAACTATTGTTGTTTTAAATATTGTTATTATTTATTTACTGTTATATTGTTCGTTGTTGTTATTTTGTTATTTATAGTTTTATATTTTTTATTGTTATAGATTTATTGTTGTATTTTTTGTTATTTATTGGTATGTTATATTTATTTTTTTATTGTTATATATTTATGGTTACATAATTATTTTGTATATTGCTGCTTTGTTAAAGTTTTGTGTGTTTTGTAATTTTTGTTTTATTTAAAATATTGCGTTTTATCTTAGTTTTTGATTGGCGATGATAACCACAATTGGTTTTTCACCAGGAAAAAAATATACATTAGTTTATGACTATCCGAACTTTAAATTATGTAAATTTGTAAAAACTTACTGAGGCAGTAACTTTAAGTTTTAAGTCGATAAAACCATCACCGCTTAATCTAACAACAACTCCAAGCAGAAGACACTGATAAAGATCGCCACGGAGCTATCGAAAACGTTCTCTCAGTAAGTTTTTACAAATTTACAAAATTTAAAGTTCGGATAGTCAGAAACTAATGTAAAAAGGATTAATTAAGTTTCAGCAAACATAATGGACTACAAAATTCAAAAGATCATTGTAAAATGCCACAAATTTAAATACGATCTGTAAACATGTAGAAAAAACCATAGACTTTGGACACAAATAAATAATTAAATCGCCTATTCATTGTAAAATACTGCACAAACTTCTAAATTATCTGTAAATACGTGAGAAAATCCATAGACTGTGGGCACAAAAGAATGGTGTATATGTGCTGAGTAGTATTTATTGTCCAGATAGTTGCAAATATTTAATCTAGAATACAGTACAATACACAGGAAAACAAATTGTAAACGTATGGCAATGCTAATCTGAGAGAAATGGTGTAGAGTACATATACGCAAATGCTCTCGCTGGCCATTGCACGATCTGACGTACTGGTATTTGAATGCTAATCAAATAATTAAGCTACCCTGCTAACAGGAGCCACAACTTTCCTCTCCTTCCGAGACCAGATTATTATGAAATATCATTTCCTTGGTCTTACTTATATTCCATCTATCCTCATATTTCCTTCTACATGGGGGTGTAGCAAATAGACATCTCTTTATAATCACAGTATAAAGTATAGATAATAGATAAAAGAGAGTAGTATCCATACCTAAATTCTACCTATATAAATATAATCCAAGATTTTTCCTTATATGCTAGGCAAGGGAGTGCAGTATCCTTACCTCTATCCATTTTTAATTTAAAATCCAGTCGATGTTTCTAGAGGATAATAATCATATTGGCTCATTGCTGTAAAACAAAACCCGTTTTATGTAGCTCTTTAATTTGGTATATTTAAACATACTAGTGATGTTAATTTTTTGAATAAAATTATGTGTCTTATATTCTAACCAGTTATTTTAAGATTCTTAAGAACAGTGTAACAATTTCGACTGAAGTTTGGAAAAAGTAACAAGCTTTGTACTAATATTTGTCTACCAAAATAATACAGTTAATTTATTTTTAACTTTATTACAGTCAAGAGTTTATGGATTAGCAACTGATCCACGCACATTTACTGAAGAAATATCTAATGAACAAATGCCACAATTTGAAGCTTGGATGTCTGTCCTTGAAGATGATAAAATGACCACTGAAAAATTGTCCAGATTGTTAGCTGCTAATTCTGCCTTACAAGAAAACTATGAGTCATTAGTACCTCAACATGTGAGTATTATGTTTTGAAGATGAAATTAAGGTATAGAAAATATAATTCTAAGCAGAATTTATGTACTGAATTTATTTGTTATGCATTGATGAATTCAATCTTCATGTAGTCACTTGTTTTAATTTTCAACAAGTGATTTAATGAAGAGATTTCAGCTATCTTGAAATCTGACTTTGGTGATTTTAAGGGTGCTTTTTTGTATCTTATTTATGATATATCCTGCATTGGATTGAAACAAGTTTGGTTTGGCTAAATCTCCCTTCTTATCATTCTGAAAATCCGTCTTGATAGCTGTTGTTTTTTTCTTAGGTTCACAAATGAATCTTTAAAGCTTTGCATTTTTTGTTACAGTTAAAATTTTGTAGTTGAGATCAATGAGGAAACCTGTTTTTAACCTTAAACTAATGGGGGCCATCACCAACCAAACTCCTTCTAAATCATCATCATTAAATTAATTATATTTAGTTGATTCCATTATAAAAGAAATATTTAACTGTTATTGGTTCTCAGGAATTTTGATCACTAAGTTTTTATTTAATATTTATTTGAAGTCATCAATAAATTAATAATATAGACAATTTTTAATTTATTTAGACCATTAATTTTTTTAAAAATTGAATGACTAATGGATTATATACATATATTTTTTAAATTGATTATATCATGGATACAATCTATAAATTTATACAGTTATGCCTCCATATCCATGATTTTGATATCCGCGGTTTCAGTTACCCGTGTTGTGCTGTCATGCTGAGAAACGAAGAATAGTTGATGTTCAACCATTTGTAAACACCAATTTCTAGGTCAGTTTGTTTTTACATACAGAGTACTGTATTGTTTATATACAGTGGCCTATAGCATTTCCTGGTTGATTGTTGAGTAATTGGATTCCACAGCCTTACTTGGAAAATCTTTCCTCTGAAATCTCTTCAATCTGCTTCTAGCGGTTACATTAAAACCTATTCACTGCACTTTTTTGTGTTAATAGTACTGTACAGTATTTGGGTAATCAACCTGTAAATATACTTCTCTTTGACAATAATGGTCATGAAGTATATCAGTAACTATGCATCTAAGAGAAGCTGAATTGTTCTTGCATTAAGTGAAAATTTTGGAAAACATGATTGAGGTTGAAGCGAAATCGTTTTCGTGCATTGCGGGGTTGTATAACAAAAACGAATTGTCTGTTCAGGAAATTTTGAAAAACGGTAATAAAATTAATTTGTTTTTATATTTCATGAGTAAGTGCATAAGTCACTGCTACAGTGTGTGATAAAACCTCGGTGAAAGTGGAAAAGGCCTTGAATATCTAGTGGAAGATGTGAATAAGAAAAGGATATTTGTTAATGGAAATGTGTTACAACTAAAAGTGTTAAGTTTATACAAAGATTTTTTGGAAAAAGATGGTAGATAAGAAGAGAGCATTCAGAATACTGCTAGCCAAAAGTGGTTACATAGGTTTCGGAACAGATACAATTTCAAAAAAACATTAAAATTGTAGGAGAAGCTATATCTGATGATGAGGAAGTTGCAGCCTTGTTTCTGACCAAGTTTAAGAAAATTATTGAAGATGGGGAATACAATCTAGGTAAGTTTTCAACTGCGATGAGACGTGTACTTTATTAGAAAAAAGTGCAATCCAGTAACAGACTAACTCTGTTACTATGTGCGAATGCAGCTGGAAATATGATCAAGGCTAGTGCTATTTACTGAGCAAAATATCCTTGTCCTCTAAATAATAGAAATTAAAAAAAAAAATTTTTTTTTTCTGGCAACAGAAAGGTGTGGATGATGGCAGTATTGTTTACTGAAGGTTTTTACAGATGTTTTATCTCTGAAGTGGAGAAGTATTTAGAGAAGGAAGGGTTACAATTCGAAGTTGTATTAATAATAGACAATGCTTCATGCCATCCTCAGGCCCTCTGTACCGAGAATGAAAATGTTGAAATAGTGGTAATGCCACAACTACAATAGTACAGTAGCTTGACCAGGGTGTCATTAGATGTGTCAAGGCCTCATACACGCACCAAATATTTTAGATGATTAGGGTAGCCATCACTTCGTGCTCTGATTTTGACGTCATGCAATGCTGGAGATTGTTCAATATAGTTGATGCAAAAACTTACATTAAAGCAGCGTTGGATGAACTGAAACCAGAGACGTTCAGAGCCTGCTGAAAGAATTTTGTGGAAATAATCTAACGTTGATATGAATAATTTCCCAAGGATTGATGCAGATGTTAGAGCGATCATTCAAGCCTCAAGAGATGTGGGGGCGAGGATTTCCTCGATTTAAATGTTGCACAAGTGGAAGAGCATATAGAAGACTCCCAAGAAATGTTGACGAACGATGGTTTAAAAGAATTAATTAAGTCACATTCCTAGGAAGACAGGAAGGAAAAAGAAGAAGAAATTGATTTAAAAGAAACCGAATGGACACAGGACAAATTTGGAGAGGTTTTCCAGATAGTACAAAATTTGAAAGAAAAAATAATGAATTACGACCCATTTATGGAATGTGGAATTACAATTACCAGTATGATTACGGATGCCATGGAGCAGCAAGCCTTCAGCGAAATAAAAAGAAAAAAACACCCCATCATAATGTTTTTTCAAGCAAAAAAAAGTGAAAATTATTGATTCAACTCTCCCATCAACATCGGCAGCATCACTAAACATATTAAACCATTCTTTCGAACACTGAGTATTTCAACTATCAGATAAAGATGTTTCTGACCAAAAATTTCATATTCAAAAACTTCAACTTAAAATTTGTATTCGTATATAGTAATTTTTTTTAACTTGATTGAAAGTGTACTATTCATACATTTTTTCGGTACAGCTCTATTAAATAAGTTCTCAAAGTAAAATAATTGCGTTTGATAACAAACGTTTGTTGTTAGTAGCTATAAAGAGAATGGAATAGTGTACGCTACGTGATAGTAAGTATAAAGAGTAATCATAATGGGCCTACTGTACATAACAGTACTTTAGTACTGTACTGTAATATTTTAAAGATTATACAGTATATAATGTACTTATGCAATTCACATATTTATGTACATGTAGTGTACTACTACAGTATACTGTAAATATGTGTAGGTATAATATTTGTGTGATATCGTGGATAACACACATTGTCCTTATTATCTGTGGTTTTACGTTGCCATGGTAATTTTGGACCCCATTACCTTCGGATATGGAGGTGAAACTGTACTTAACTTTTTATACACCTAATTCTTTTCATCATTTATACAATTTTTTGATTTTATGCAATTTCATGGGCAACCCAGTCTCCGTGTGTTCTTACACCAGAACTGAAATGTGAGAACTAAGATGAGTCAAGTTATTGGCTCGAAACCTTTGCTTCTCCACTGTAGAGTCCTGACTTTGCTTCAGTAATTACTTCTCTTGTTATAATTGAAATAGTTTGAAGACTACAAGCTCAAGACTGTCTACTTTAACTGATATAATTCTAATTGGAGAACTTCTATACCCAAAGGGTTTATACAAGATGGTGTTGTTTTATGAAAAGTGCTTTCTTAAAAATCGAATGGCAAATATGAGGAGAAAAGAAGTAGGTTATAGGAAACTAAGCTATCCATCAACATTTTTAATGAATATATATTTCTTTGCGAAAAATATCCTTTACTGTTTTCCTAATTTCATAGTTATTAAAAACGAAGTACCAAATACAGCTAATATATATGGTCCAGTAATCATTTTGTACACAGTTGACATTGCAATTCCATTTTTTGATTGGATATATATATATATATATATATATATATATATATATATATATATATATATATATATATATATATATATATATGAAGTTAATATATTACTATTGTAAGTAATTTTATCCACCATTAAGTGCAATAATTTTACCTTGAGTGATGAGGCACCTTTCGGTCAATTGACCATTGTCGAATCACTGATGTTTTTCTGTTGTAGATGTTCGGTCTGTGAAGTTGGTGTTTGTTGACGTTACACGCACTTTTTCTTGATCTGTGTGTATGATATTTCTATATAGTATGTCTTCTGTATATGTTGTTTGTAGATTCATTAAATTGTTGTGTATGTTTTTATAAATGTGGTATTTTTCTAGTGAGTTTAGTTCTATTGGGTTGTTATTTATTTCAAGTAAATAAATAACAACCCAATAGAACTAAACTCACTAGAAAAATACCACATTTATAAAAACATACACAACAATTTAATGAATCTACAAACAACATATACAGAAGACATACTATATAGAAATATCATACACACAGATCAAGAAAAAGTGCGCGTAACGTCAACAAACACCAACTTCACAGACCGAACATCTACAACAGAAAAACATCAGTGATTCGACAATGGTCAATTGACCGAAAGGTGCCTCATCACTCAAGGTAAAATTATTGCACTTAATGGTGGATAAAATTACTTACAATAGTAATATATTAACTTCATAAAGTCAGTGCAACGGAAAAACAATGGATAACGTTAAATATCAAGAATATATATATATATATTTGTAGCTTTGCAACACTGTTTTTTTGTATTCACTTATCACTTTCACTATATGTACTTAAACAAGAATCCTACTTGGTATTTATACAAGTTAACTTTCAAAGACTGGTCATGTCTCCATCATCGGGCATGTGTGTGTATATATATATATATATATATATATATATATATATATATATATATATATATATATATATATATATATATATATATATGAAGATATTATTATGACTTGTAAATAATTTTTTCTACCACTAAGTGCAATAATTTTACCTTATGTGATGAGGCACCTTTTGGTCACTTGACCATTATCGAATCACTGAATTAATTTTCTCTATTTTTCTGGTGTTATTTGGTCCGTGATGTTAGTATTTGTTGATGTCCTATATGTTTTTTCTTGTGCCGTGTGCATGATGTTTTTGAAAAGTATGTTGCCTGCATATGTTGTTCCTTGGTTCATTAAATTGTTGTGTATGATTTTATAGATGTGGTATTTTTTTAGTGAGTTTAGTTTTATTGGGTTATCATTTATTTCAAGTATGGTTAGGTTATTTTTGTAACTTGTTATTTCATGTTCATGTGATATTACGTGTGCTGCTACGGTTGTTGCTTTTATATTTTTAGTTTAGAATGCACTGTAATGTTCTGCAAATCTTAATTTAAATGACCTGGTGGTTTTTCCTATGTAAAATGTGTTGCAGTTGTTACGTAGATTCTAGATAGGTTATGTTTTTCTGTATTTGTTTTGTGGTTTGTGTTATTAAGATATTTTATTATTTTGTTTATTATTGATATTTCATTAACTATAATCTATTCTACTGGTTAGAGTATTGTGTAGATTTGAATTAAACCAGGATTTATTACAAAATAGATATCAGGGGTCTTAAAAATTACAAAAGAATATAGTCAAAGAACATACAATGTACATATTAATAGATAGCACAGAAAGTAAAAAAACATTTCGGCACAAACTTATTGAGTGAAAAAGTCTTTTGTTGCTTTTTGAACAAAAGCATATTATATGAAAAATAAGCTAAAGATTAAGTTTAATAATAAATTTTATTATTTTGCTGATTGGTTACAATACACGTTGTTTAGCGTGCAGAACATAAAAATCTTTAAAAATTCAAATAATGATTAAATATACTGTAAGTTGCATTTTTTTAAAATTTAGTTATAACACATGTTTTTGGAATTCATGAATCTTCTTTGCATAAATAATTAAAGATTACACTTAGTTTAGATATGTACCTAGGTAGGGTGAAAAGTTATTGGCCTGCCCAGAGAGGGCATTCTAATCAGTGAAAATTTATCTTTCCTGGCTGCACGCACTTGTCATGAGTTCAAATGATCAGCGGTAACTTGTTCACTCAAGCAGTTTGTGTACAGGAATTTTGTGTAGTAGACATCTTGCATATTTTTCAATAAAATGGATAAACTGGATATCGTGCGGTGATGAATTTTTTTTGTTTTGGATGGATTAACCCTTAAAGAAATTCATCCGAAGTTGACAAAAGTGTACTGGAATTTTGCTCCTTCAATGTCAACGGTTAAAAAGTGGAGTGAATTTAAACATGGTAGCACATTGCTGAAAGATGACCCACATGAAGGACGGCCAAAAACTGCATCCACAATGGAAACTATCGAAAAGGTGCACGATATTGTGTTGGAGGATAGGAGGATGAAGGTGCGTGAGATAGCTGAGGCTGTGTGGATATCCGAAGAAAGGGTGTGAAATATTGCGCACGAAAAATTAGTAATGTGAAAGCTCTGCGCAAGGTAGGTGCCGCATTTGCTTAATGTGGATCAAAAGCAAATTGACAAACGACATTCACAGCAATGTTTGGTCCAATTCAAAAAGGATGCGACTGATTTTTTACAGCGATTTTTCACCATGTATGAGACATGGGACCACCACTACATGCCCGAAACTAAGCAAGTAGAGACAGTGGGTGGAAGTTGGTGGTTCAGTGCCAAAGAAAGCAAATTTGGTCGCATCTTCTGGAAAGGTCATGGGCAGTGTGTTTTGGAATGCCAAAGAGATCTTGTTAATTAATTACCTTGAAAAAGGCAGAACAATTACGACCCAGAATATAACTCCAACCTTCTTGATCAGGTGGATGTCAAAATTCATGAGAAGAGGCCTGACTTGTAGAAGAAAATATTCGTCTTTCATCAAGATGCACCTGCATACAAAAGTGTGTTGGAAATGGGAAAATTACGAGATTTAGGGTACAATTTACTCGGCCATCCCCCCTGTTCTCCTATTTGGCACCCTCAAAAGTTCATCTCTTCCCAAACCTGAAGAAATTTGATTCTGGAAAGTGCTTCACGTCTAATGAAAAAGTTGAGAGGGCCGTCAATGAATATTTTAACAGCTTTCCAGACTCTCAATTCCATAAAGGAATACTGATGTTGGAGAAACGCTGGACCAAGTATGTTGAAATCAAGGGTGATTATGTAGATAAATAAAATCTTTTTAAAGTTAAAAATCATGATTTTTAATTGTCAGGCCAAGAATTTTTCACTCTACCATAGTATTGTAGTGGTGCTGAACACCGCTCTCTTCATGCTGTGTCGGGCATGCAGAAACCACAATCCTGATTTGCGACGCTCCGGATTTTTGACTTCCGGATTACTGACACTACTTTATCTGTTATCTTCTGCAAAGAGTTTTTGCAAAGCGTCATTGACATTAATTTGACTTTTATGTGTTAATTCATAATTAGAAACTTGTAAACAAAGGTAGAAACAATAATAATCAATGGAGAATTTGAATATAGAAAAATATTGGCCTGCTTTAAAAAGTTACATTTTACCCTACAACAAGGTTTTGTAAATAATATACTAAACATATCCTTTGTAAATTGAAAGTATCATTTTATATTTTTTAAAAATATATTCAATTTTGAACAGGTTAGTCATGCCCTCTTCTGGCAAAGGTTTTTGTTTCGTAGAGGTTTAATCGAAGATGAAGAAGCAGCTCGAGAACGACGAGAAGAGAGAGATAAGCAGGCTATTGAGACAATACAGTGGGAGAAAGGTAGCTTCATTTATTATAACACTTTAAGAACTAAGGGCTATTCTGTTATCCTTTCTATTTTTTTTTTATTTTGTGTAACACCTGATTAATATTTTTGTTTTGATAATTTTGTAAAAAAAGACTATACAGTTAAAACAAGACTAAAAAGACTATACATTGAACCATTTTAGTGTACACAGTCCCAAGCAAAATATGTTTATTGTTTAAATAAATGTGGTTGACCTGCGCGCCAGGTACAACTATTTATTTACACAGGCAAAACAAGATTAAAAATGTGTTTATGTGTAACATATATAAAATGTTTTGAGCATTTAAAGGTTTAAAGATTTCTGTAAAAAATTATGGTTGTTAAAGATCTTAATATACAATAAAATCTGTTTCTGTGATTACTATCTAAAGATGCACTATATCAGCTGAAAGTTGTTAGTTTATGTCCCAATTAAGGCTGATTGTTGTTTTGAGCTTATATTTATTTCTGACATGATTATTTGTATAACGATAAATAACTGTAAAATTAACTTATTAATTTCTGTTTGTTTTACAACACAATTTATTGTCAAACAATTTTTTCCTTGTAAAAAATGTGTATTTATGCTCCTTTAAGTAGAGTAAAATCTAATGGAGGAAATGTCTAGGGGATATAGGTCTAGAAAGTTATTTGATTGAGGTCTGAATAGCTAGTACAAACATATTTTTAACCTACACAATGTTGTACTTTTTTAATGCACAATTTTCCTTCGATTTATTTATTACATTTTGAAACATACTTTTAGTCATAATTTTTTTGTCATATATCATATTTTATTAATAAGATTTGTGTGTATATAATGTTTAAACACAATGCAAGGATATTCCACACTGATGTTTCTATAGTTTGTTTCATAAAACTCATTTTTAAAAGGTATTAAGTTGTTTACACTAACCAATATATTTTCTCAACCATTTATAACATTTCTTTTTCATCTTGGTCTTCAAATAAACTACTTCATTTATTTATCTATTAAGTATTAACTATTGATAACTACTGACTTTTGTTAGTTTTTTAAAAAATCATAATAAATACATATTTCATTTTTGCTTTTAAATAATGTGAATTAATTTAAATTTCTAAGATCACTTTATTTGGAAAACCTGGTCACCAATGGTAGCCAGTATAAAAACTGCAGTTTTTATTTAAAAAATAAATGTTTTATAGGCATAATGTATATTTATATTAGTAGTTGTGATGAGAATTTAATAATTTTGATGATTGGTCAAGTGTTTCTTTGTTGTGAGTCATGTTGAAAGAAAAGAAACAGTAAAAAATTGTTTCAACAGTTGTGACTAAAATTCCAGTTCATTCCAAATTTCAAACCCTTCTTGTTCGTCTTTCCAGTTCTTCTTTTTAGTTTCTGCACAATTACTGGGTTTTTCCATTTTTAGTTCTAAGAAGTATATCTAAAGTATATTTCACCTTGATTTAAAGTTACTTTATATAGTCTAAAATATCAGAAATTCTAACATTCTTCAATAAGTTTTTGAAAAGGAAAGAGAGTATTAATTAATTTTTTGGTTCTGCCAAATTATACATAGTAGTAAGTTTTTAATATATTTTCTTATCTTGTTATATTATTTTGTCACCATTGAATATAGATGGTGATAAGCTATTCATTATGACTTGGAAATAATTATAAATAACTCTTATAAACAATATTTTTCACTTTGTATTTGTCAGACTTTATAATTATTTTTTTAGCTTGTAGACATACATGTCAAATAACATTAACTTGTTCTACAATATTCTTAATTTCTCTTTATCATTCCTAATTAAATTGGGAGTAATTAAGTAGAAAACAGTAATTCTAAACCTTCTAGATAACTCAATAGTTTTGAACCAGTTTGTTCTTATTGTCAACTAAAAGAAACTAAAATAAAATTTTTCTGTCTTGATTTAAGTAGGAATTTACTTTAAAAAATTTTTAATTGCTTGTTTTACTATATAACTATATTAGAATGTATCTAGTTAGGATAAATTTAGTTAAAAAAAAAAAAAAATGCAGTTTTCTAATTCAAGGTAACTGGTTGCTGATATGATTAGTAGCCTCCATTTCCCTGGCCATACAAAACATACAAAATAAAATATAGTTTCTACATTACTGTGTAGATAGCTGTATTAAGTTGAAGGTATATTATATATCAGGGGTTCCCAAACTGGGGGGCGCGCCCCCCTGGGGGTCGTGACACCAAATGAAATAAATAAAAAAATTACAAAAATAATTTTCTCAGATCTTTGAAATAAAGTTTTTCTAAGTTTTCATAATGGTTTTTATAAAGTTTCAATAAAGTTGTGTGGTGTGTTTACCGATACCTCCGTTTGGCCTTGGGGTGAATGCAAGTGTTCCCCCACCGCATCTTCAAACCAATATCAATAACCTTGCAGTTTGTTTAGTGCTTGCGTTGTAACTAGTCCGTTCTGGCACAGTACTTTCCGTGAATTATCAGTCAGCGTGTTTGCTGTATTGTGGGTGTTCTGTAATTGCTGCGACGTTTGAATTGGAGTAATTGTTTTTGTGTTGTGTGAGTTCTGTGTGAAGCTGAATCAGAGAAGATGAACACAGTAAAGAAACGCAAGTATATTGACGATTATATTCAATATGGGTTTGTTTCCTTGCTTAAAGATAATGTTGATCACCCTCAGAGCGTTATTTGCTATGAAGTATTAAGCAATGACGCCATGAGGCCTAATCGTGTTCTGAGACATTTGTCAATCAAACATGCCTCTTTAAAGGACAAACCTAAAGAGTTTTTTGCTAAAAAAATCTCAGAAGTTAAAGCGCATGAAGTTAGATAGCACTGGATCTGCTGTTCAGTCATCTCTAAAAGTTCTTGAAGCTCCTATGAATTATCTCTTCTTATTGCTAAGGAAAAGAAAAGTCACACTATTGGTGAAACGCTTGTTAAACCGTGCCTTTTAAAAGCAGCCGATGTTGTGCTTGGAACTGATAGTAGGCAAAAGCTATCACAAATACCACTTTCAGACAACATCGTAAAATTGATGATATGGCCGAGGACATTAAAAACTAGGTGGTTAATGCAATAAAAAAATCCCCGTTTTTTGCTATCCAGCTTGATGAGAGTACAAACATAGCACAATGTTCTCATTTGATTGTATATGTTCCTTACATTGAAAATGAAAGAATGAGGGATGAACTGATGTTTTCTACTGAGCTGTTGACCACTACTAAAGCTGTAGATGTGATGGAAGCAGTATCAGACTTTTTTAAGAAACACAAACTTTCTTGGCAAAAACTTATTGGTGTATGCACAGATGGTGCTCCTTCAGTGCTGGGTTTTCATTCAGGCTTTGTGCAGTTGATCAAAGAGAAGAATGCTGATGTGGTTGGGATTCATTGTTGTATTCACCGCCAAGCCTTGACAGCAAAAACGCTTCCAAACGAACTCAATGCTGTTTTAAAGCTATGTATTAAAGTAGTCAACTACGTTAAGAACAGTGCATTAAATACTCGACTGTTTAAAGTTCTTTGTTAAGATTTAGGAAGTGACCACAAAACGCTGCTATTTCATACAGAAGTATGATGGCTATCAAAAGGCAATATGTTGGGAAGACTATTTGAGTTCCGTGATGAAGTGATTACGTTTTTGGCACAGCAGAAACAAAACGAGCTTAGTTCAGAGTTCAAAAAACCCAGTAACCAAGGGATTTTTGCCTATTTATTAGACTTTTTTGACACGTTAAACAACCTAAACTTGAGACTGCAAGGTGAAGATATAGTAACAAATCAGGATGGCATCAAGATGTATGTTGAGAAACTACAACTTTGGATACGTAAAGTGTCAATGAAGCCCAGCAACTTGAATAAGTTTCAGCAAAGTAGTATCAGTCTCAGAAGAAGCATGTTTTGAGGACGTTTTTGAAGGACCGCTTTTGAAAAACTTGATAATTGACCATTTGAAGAACCTCAAGGAGGAGTTCAGCAGGTACTTTCCTAACTTGTCAGAGGAGTTATACAAACTATCAACCGACCCGTTCCACATGGACATACAGTTGCTGCCAGAAGAGTTGCAAGAGGAGGGAATAGAAATAAAAAATGACTCTGGTGCAAGATACGATTTTGAACAAATGG
Organism: Prosapia bicincta; assembly: GCA_036971475.1. NCBI lineage: Eukaryota > Metazoa > Arthropoda > Insecta > Hemiptera > Cercopidae > Prosapia > Prosapia bicincta. The sequence goes on from JBAIZL010000428.1 coordinate 583,775, forward strand.
ACAAGCACTCATTTTCGTTAAAGTAGTTAAAAGTTTACCCCAGTGTTTCAGAGAAAGCTGTTTGAATGTACTTGCCTTTTTCAACAACATACATATGCGAAAATGAGTTTTCAACTCTTGTGGCGATTAAAACCAAGTACCGCAACAAACTTGATGTCGAAAGTGACCTACGCTGTGCTTTGTCTGAAACTCAACCCAGGATCTGTCAACTTATTCAGAACATGCAAGCGCACCCATCTCACTAAATTACATTTTATGTTTTGTTTTTGTTAGTAGGTAGACCTATTGTTTCACCTTCCTTAAATTGAAAATGTATCTCTGTTACAATGTTAAAATGTTGAATTTTATATCGGTAATTATATTCGTTTTTCATGTAATGCTTGTTTTAATTTTCATCATACGTACAATTATTGAATCTTTCCATTCTGCGTTACTGCATTCAACAGTGAACAAAAAAATCTACCTATTCACCGTATCAAGTGGGCACATACTTGTACGAGTTCATGTACTTGTACAAGTAGGAGTTGTTATGTACGGCACCGGAGAAATAGGGTATTGCAAAATGGAAAGCTGATATGTGTGGGGGGGCATGGGGGTCTCCAAATAACCAGAGGGGGGGTACACAAAAGTTTTGGAACCCCTGTTATATATAGTACCTGGTAGGAATAGGTTTATTAATAAAGGTAAAATTGTTATTTTTAAATGCTAACCAGTTGCCAAATCGAACTAGTCGTCCCTCTTTCCTTGGCCTCAATAACACATGTTAAGACTTATGTAATCACTTTAAGTTAATAAACTTAATTTTTGTTTCTTATTATAACCAAACTGTTGTTGAGATATTGTAAAAATGTTTTATGATATCTGCCCAGTAATCAAACAAACTATCCTAATGATGGCTGTGCTATGATGTATAGAGCCACCTACTAGCTTTCATAAACCCTGAGAACCAATGAACCTTTAGTACTCGTCTTAATGACTAGCTGTGCATACGACACCTATTGTGTTGATTTCTGTTGTGATTGATTTTAGTGTTCATAAAATTGAAAAGACACTAATAATTGAGGTGAATAACTTGGCAGTTTCTACACTTAGTTTCTTTGTGAATAATAATAATTTTAATTATTCTGTGAAAAGAGCTAACATTAAATAGTTCATCTTTAGCAGTCAAACTAATTCATTTGTATGTAGTATATACAGGGTCCATTCAATAAGTATCTGGACTGGTTCGCTGTATCCTCAACAAAGCAGCAGAGGGGGTCTGACTGATCAGCCTCGGTCAGGCGTACTTTAATTCGGTCGCCTGGAGGCATGTGTTGAGACAGGAGGTGGATTTTTGTGGCGTGTGATTTTTTATGGTGTCATTGCGCTAGCATGGAATGGACCGTAGAGCGATGCTACGCTGTGAAGTTTTGCTCAGGAAATCCATTTCCGAGACACTTGAACTTAATAAACAGGCTTATGGGGATAATGCCTTGAGCTGCACAAGTGTTTTTGAGTGCACAAAATGTTTAAGGAAGGCCAGGAGCTCGTCAAAGACAAGCAATGTGTCAGACACCTGACGACTCCTCGAAACGATGCACAGGTGGCCAAAGTGAAAATAGTTTTATACAGTGACAGGCGTTCAACCATCGCCCAAATCAGGAGGAGACCAGCCTTTCAGTCGGAACGGTTCATACCATTGTAAAAGAAGATCTTGGGATGAAGAAAGTGTGTGCAAAGCTGGTGCCGAATGTTTCGAGCGAGGAACAAAAACTGTTGCAAGTGGAAATTTTGCAAAACATTTTGGACTGCATCCAGGAAGATGAACATTTTGTCAACAACGTTGTTACTGGCGATGAATCGTATGTGTTCCAGTAAAACTCGGAAACAAACCGTCAAAGTTCAGAATGGCACACACAGGGGTCTCCGCGACCGAAAAAAACTCGAATGTCAAAATAAAAAATCAGAATCTTTTTTTCGACAGATGTGGAGTTGTTCACAAGGAGTTTGTACCTACTGGAACAACCGTAAATCTGCATATTAATCGCAAGTACTGACACGTCTGGGAAATCGCGTAACGTGTGTGCAACCAGCCATTGCGGAGAATTGGAAACTTAACCCCATGCCACGGTGCAGTCATTGTGGGGCAGCTGCTGGCAAAACTCGGCATGCAACGTTGCCTCACCTCCCCCCCTCCATACAGCCCAGACCTGGCTCTACCAGACTTTTTTCTGTTTCCATGAACGAAAAAGGAGCTCAAAAGATATCTGTTTGACTCAATCGAGGCAGTCAATAGGTGATCACAAAGGTTCTCAACAGTATTCCGGAAAATGACTTCAAGTTGGCTTTTGACGAGTACCAGACGTTCCAAACTAAGAACATCGATTCAGGAGGAATGTATTTTGAAGGTTATTACGTAATTGTAATGATACCTGCAATAAATTTTGATTTTTAGAACCAGTTCCGATACTTATTGAATAGACTGTGTATCTTTTATTCCTAAGAATTCTTTTTTTTAAAGAATTTCAAAATTTGTTGTGTAGTAAAATATTGAATTTCAATAAATCTAAAATATAGAAGGAAAAGGTTTATAATTGTAATGTCTTCCAACTAGTATGTTCCAGTTAGCATTTAAAAACACATTTTAAAATGGGTTTTGAAAATTATTTTTTAAAGCCAGTTGCTGTTGCATACTTAAAAATTCAAACTGTCTTCAAGAACCTATTATATCCATTAAAGTAATGGGAAATAAATATGAAAAGTTTTAACTTTTTATATTAATAAAGTGAATTCAATTTAAAAATTGTAGTTGAAAAATGACAAAATAATAGAGGTTTAGTTTTATTATGATGTAGTATGGTATTGAGTATCCTCCTAAATCTACTCTCAATGAACTATTTTTAATTTCTGCGGAGATCAACTGTTAATTAGGATTGGATTGTGAGAGGGGTTTTGGGTTCCACTCCAAAAACAAGTTTTAGTTTGGTGTTCGTGGTGAAAATAAAGGATTGTGAGAAAGATAACTATATTTTAAATTAGAAGTTAAAAAGCAAAACAAATTAATATTAATATACATCAATTATCAACAGAATTAATATTTTTTTTTTAATATTCCATTGCCTTTTATCGAAGGTTTTGTTTCAGAAGAGAGCTTAAGTGACCACATAGAACTGACTGAAGAAGAACAAATAAAAATCCTACAAGACTATGAACGAGAGAGGAAAGAAAAAGAACTGATTAAAGAACAGAAAGAAGTAATTGAACAGAATAGTTCATCGTTAATAGAGAAAGAAAAGAAGGACATGGTGATTGTTTGTAACAGTACAACTGGGTCTGTGTCTACAGGTTCTACTGGAGATAAGGGTTAGTTATGTATCAGGTATACTTTATTGTTATAGTCTGCTTAATTTGAAGATGTTTTTTTTTTGAACTTAAGACAAGGCTGAATATATCCCATGAAATCTGTAATTTTGAAATCATTTTCTATAAAAAAATTTCAAGTTAGGTATATTTATCTCCGTTTTATAATAAAAAAGCCTGTTTGTTTATTTAATAATAATTTTATTACCTTAACTGTGAAAACCCATTGGGAAAAATATATAATCAAAACCCGCTCAAGTAATACACAAGAGTATATGTCTGTCTTTTTGTTTATATTTTTTTTGTAAGATCTTATTTTGCAAGTAACTTAGAGTTTCAACTTTTTTAGGCACTGATTTAGCTTAGAGCACCTTACACCTAACGACACCAAGCAGATGTAAGTAAATTATTATTTTTTTCCTTCGCCTTTCTAAAACCTTTTTGCTTTTTGGTATTGGTTATCGAACGTGAGTTGTCACTTAGACATAAAAAGAATAATCTACCACTATGGCAGAGGTAAAAGCTAGCCGTCTAGTACTGGGTGTCATTAGGGATTAAGTTTATTTTTCATAATTTTTCTTTCATTTTACAGTTAGTATTCCACTAAAATAAAACTAGTTGCTATTTTGTCAATATGATGCAGCATAATATTTATGGGTGCAATATAAAACTGATATTGTTCTTTTTCACTTTGCAGTTCCTTTTAACTTCATAGTAGTTCCAAACAGATAAGAACATCAATTTTGCCTTCGGAAGAAGATTTTTTGAAACTCTGATTCTTTTACTGTGCCAAGCTTGTGTTTATTTTGATTTTTTAAATTTTTATATAAGAACATTTTATTTGATTTAAAATTTAATTTTTGGTACAAAGACAAAATTTTAGAGATTCAATTCATATAATTAAGAATGTTGAACAATAACAGTAGAATGACTCGCTTTAATTGTTTGTGTAATTTATTATTCTTGAAACCTATTGTTATGGTCATTGGAGTAATTTTTTCTCACAAATGTTTGAGTATAATGATAATTGCATGAGTTTGAACTATAGACATAGTTTAGTTTATATGGTATTACTTTCTTTAAAAATAGAGTCTTTATAATATTGTTATATAGGCTTGTTATGTCTATATAGACAAATGATATTTACATTTTGAAAACAGACTGCAGTCTTTAACAGATATAAAGCATGCACAATCATGATTAATAATGGCACAAACTTTTCTATTTGCTAACCAAATAATAAAATCAATTGGCATAATGAGAACAACACTGACATTGACTGCTACCTTGAAATTTTAAGCATCCACAAAGAACAACCATTTCTAAATTCTTTAGAGAAATATAAAAAAAATACGAACATTTTAGAACACAAGTTAAAAAAAAATGTACTAAAGGAACAAATCAAATAAACTGGCCACATATTTGAAAATCTGGTGCTACCTTAAACAATGATTGTGATTACGCTCCCAAAAGTTATGCCGTTGTAACTTTTTTTTGACAAAGGCGTTATTTACATTTTAAGTGCAAGTAATTTAAATTATGCTTTTCAATTGTTTATTTTTCAAAGTCTTTTATGCCATATTAAAAAAAAAAATTTAGTCATAATGTATATTTGAATTCCAACTGATATTATTATTTTCACCAAATACTTTTTATTTATTCTTATATTTAGTAATTTTTCCATACACAATTTTATTTTTGATTCAGGAAAAACTAGGAATAATGCAGGAATTTTGTTAAATAATATATCTGGATACTTGGATATTTTTTGAGAATCTTTAATTTTCCCTTACCTTTATCATTAATATTCTCATTTTTCAACTTTTAAAAAATTTTATGAATATATTTTTATAGAAAGGCAGGTGTTAATATATTTTATATTAGTAATTTTTAAGGGTTTTTATTTTTCGATTATAAAATATTATAATTAAAACAATGAAATTGTAACTAAATAAAGTGTAAATTGTTACACTTGCTTATAGTAGCACTTATTTTTTAACTGGTCTGAGTTGACAATGGGACACATCTCCCAAAATGGCAGTCCTTAAGAATATAAAGTAAGTGCTACTATAGCCAAGTGTAACTATTTACAAGTGTTTTTAGTTAAAAACTAGTAGTTCACGTGAAGATGGAATCAACAAATATAAATTAAATTTTATTTAACAATGCCATTTTATAAATAGCCTTGAAAAATGGGAGTTCTGTTATGGGTCATAATTTATTGCAATTTTAAATATGTACAATTTACTGTAGGTTTCTGAAATATTGTTTTTTTTTTTTAGAAAGCAATGATGATGACTGGGAACGAGAATTTGATATAGAAGATTCAGAAGCAACACTACAGACAGAAAAATGAAATTATGTCAAAATCAAAATTGCATAAAGTTATGAAGGTAATGAAGGTGGTTTTGATCAAACACGCCTGTCAATATTTTTATTAATATATTGTGAATACTTATGGATATATTTGTTGTTATTTTAATGTGCTTTTGGCATATGTTTTAGTTAATAATGTGTACATAAGGTTTAGCAGTATCTGTAAATAAGATTTTATAACTGATGAAAAAGTTTATCTTTGTATTGAAAATAAGAATAAGATGTTTTTCTTCAGTACTGTTGTTGTCAGAAACGTTATCATGGGCCTTGCATTATCATTTTAATAATAACATAAAATGTTAACTTGAATTAGCTCTTGGCAATACTTGGGAAAGTTGAACAAAAAAAGGAATTGATTCCAGATAATGTTAGGTTAAACATAAGTAATTGATTATTGATATCACCCCTAAATATGGAAGAGTAAATATACAAAAATAATGATAATATAGCATAAAAGACTTGTTAACAATCAAAGATTCTTTGGATAAAAGATAAAAAATATGTGAAAATGAAAACAGCTTAGTAATTAGACATCGAAATAAAACTTTAAATTAAAATATAAAATGAAGAACTAATAAAAATAGTTCATATTTTCCGTCCTAATTTTATTACGTTAATGAATATGAAACTCATTAATATTTAAGAAGAAATTTTGAAAGATAAATTCTGTGTTTATAATGAAATAGCAGAGATATTAGTTTCTATGAATGTTTTCACCAACTTATCAATTATAGATCTTTATACAATTTTGAAAAGGAAAATGGGATATTTTTATTATTTAAAAAATCTTTGTTTTTATTTAGAAAAATAAATCCTTCATCATTTTATGACCATTGCCATTGTATTCAGCTTAGACATTTTTTCACATATGTTATTTGTAATTGGCATAAATACAAATTTGGGTGTTCTGGGGCAAAACTCAATCATGGTGACTTTTTTTTTAGTATTTAACCCTGGATCTAGCAGTCATATTTTCTAAAACACCATGGTCTTACTATCTATTGTATAGAATAATTTTTGAAAAACCATAAAAAAACAAATCTTGAGCATACAACATTTATCATTTTTTTGTTACGAATTAGAGAATAATAAATGAAATAATATGTGACATATTTTATTGAAAATGAATTTTCCCTTTGAGTAAAAATAAATTATAAATCAAATTTTGTTTTTTTGCTTCAATTGTTTGTAGCTCCAGAACCTTGGTATAAATATTGAATGTATGAAATGTTCAGATTTACTGGGTCAAAAAGTTATATGTATTTATATATATTGAAGGTTGTTGTCTTAGTCTAAATCAACTTTCAAGGGCTTACATTTTATGCCCACCCTCCCCAGCTTGGATAAGCCTGAAGAAGTGTAACATTTACAAAAATGTGGGCTTAAACAAAAATTAACACACCAAAGTGCACTAGAAGCAATGGAGCACTAAACTGACACACAGAAGGAAAAGTTGGACCTCAAACCCCCTTCCCCCCCTAATATGGAAAAGTGAAAATTTTTAAACTATAAAAATGTAAAATAAAATGCCATTACCTATGTTCATCCCTGGTTTAATTGTAGTTATTAATTAATAGAATAAGTTTGCAAACCAATATTAATCACTATAATCATTAATAAATATGCCCACCCACAATGTATTAATAGCTCTTGTTCTGGTACAAACTGAAATTGGGCAACTGGAATATTCGCATGCCTGATTTTCATGTACTAATTGTTGTAAAAAATGTGATTACTGTACTAATAAACCTTAAAATGTAAAATATTTCAGTATACGCTATTGGAAGCTAATTCGTGATTGTATAAAGTCACAGAGTAGGCCTATAACTATTTCCCTCAGTTAGGAGCCCCTTATAGGTCCTTCTATAGCTTAGATGTTAAAGCTACCATATTTACTAAATATTTTCCAGGCGAGAGAGACCCATTCTTCTTTTCCCACCCCAAATATTTCTCTCCAAATATTTTTCTGGATCTGCCACTGACACACAGAGTATAGGAAACTGGAATTACAGAAGCTTCTAGTTTCAAAGCATTTTGCAAGGAACTAAAATATATTATCGGTAGCTTATGGAGATATAGAAAACAGAAGATGGGATAATTTTGTTTGTGTAACAATCACATACATTGAGTAATCAAGCAATGTAGTATCAAAGTAACACCTGACATATTGGCATTTTAGACTGGCTAAACATAGATAATTCAGCCATTACACTAACTGTAACAGACTGTTTCAATCCTGTTTCATAACATGAATATATTTGCAAAAAGTATTGGACTATTTTTTTCAATCATTAATGTAATATTCACAGTTAAAAGTTGAAAGTTACTACTTCAAAAAAAAAATAACAAAAAGTTATTGTTTACCAATATTTTTAATTATTACTTTTTTAATCATTAAAATTTGAATCATTCCCAAAATGGTTCTTGGATAAGCTCAAGTTTGTGTGTTCATTTTATTGCTCTAAATAATTATTTTCAAATCAAGATTTAGATAGAAGCAATGACTTTAAAAAATATATATTTTGGTTTATGGATAGGTAAAAATTGACACAATATATCATCAATATATGTCTATTGGGTATTATATTAGTATTTTAAACTCAAACAAAATCATTGCTTCAGATTATGGCTAAGTTTGTGGCATTTAAAGTAAATTTATTTAATTTATGACAATTTAATTTAAATTATTTAAATTTATGGCTAGATTGCCAAACTCATCCCACAATTCAAAGGTTTTTACAATACAGTTTTAATTAACAAATATTTTTAGTTTATTAATATTTAGTCTAATTATAAAACTGTTTAGACTGACAATGCCTAATACTGTTAAGTACAGTTCATTATATCTTAATAGATTGAAATAATTCTAGGATAGATGTAAAATTGGCTTTCCTTAAAAAAATTTTTTTTGTTGAAAAGATGTTTCATTGACAGAGCTAGCAGGAAATTTTCACAAAGTTTCTGAATGCACAATGGTGGGGGCATTTCCGAATTCACGGGTTAAGTTTCTGTGGGAAATGGACAAAACTCTCTCTCGCAACACATCTCAGAGGGAGGAGCAAGATAGGTTAGCAAGAGTAAAAATTTTATAAAACTTTTAATAATGTAATTTCTAAATTTATTAAAAACTGTATATTTTCTTAGTGGCTTTGTCACGTTTAGTTTGTTGTTGCAAAATTTAAAAGTGAACAGGTGTAATTAATATAAAATGTTTTAACAAAGCCACGTGAGTGTAAGTGATTGTCAAAGTTTTTTTAAATTTAATTTTTTAAATATTTTTGCTTTCAATCAAATCAGTAAATATAAAATACCAGAATGCATTAAACCTAGCGTTGTCAGAGAACATTTTTGAAAGATGTAAACTTGAATATTTTATTTATTAAGTGATAAAGAGCAATAAGCAAATTATAAAATAAATGTAATATTTTGAATATAAAATTGTTTTGAAAATTAAATCTCTTTTATAAACATAAATAAAAATTAAAAGTAACCTGTCTTTGATGGAGCTATTAAACAAACAGCCAGTTTGCCTGAATTAATAGTTAGATACAATTGTTTAGACATACAATTGACGCGGCGAGTCTCTGTAAGTACAAGGATAAAGGTAATTAAAGTTTTTTAAATAAGTCAATTCCCAATACGGCCCACTTTACAAAATACCGGAGGGTTACAAGGTCATTCCTGTTTTGTAGTCAAGTTATAAAACTATTAATAAAGTGGTGCTTCAGTATACTTTAATGAACTGTTAATTGTTCGAGAACTTTTCAATACAGCTGATAAGAGTTATTGACATAATATAATGGACTTTAGAAGTTCTGGGCCTTAAAAGGCTCTATCTCTCTGTAGAAAAGAACTTATGCAAAACCGTTACTAGGGAATACTAGGGTATGCTATTGTTCTCCTATTGTCGTAGATTTGCTTTTTTCTTCCTAATTGGATTATTTAATGGCTTTATTTTTACAAATTTTCATTTAAAAAGAATGCTAAACCTTGTTATAAATAATTGTGGACACTAATATTTTATACATGTCTTTATATTTCTAGCATTTTTTTAAATGAAGTAATTTCTGCTTTAAAAATTATGATAAGTACTGTTAAAAGTTCAACAGTAAATGGAGAGAAATAGAGTAAAATCTTGTTATAACAAAACCATCGGGTCTGCAAGAAACATTTTGTAAACTGAAATTTCTTTATATCAAAATGTAATCTAATTGTTACTATACAGTATTACAATGGATTATATAATTTCATCCTTACCTTTTAAAACGTAGAAAACAATATTGTTGAAGTAGAATATTAGAAAATATTTGTTTGTAGATTTGTTCATTAAAATTATTTGTTAAACAGGATCAAAATTTTGAAAAGTAGCAACGGGAACATCTTGTAGAGTAGTTAAGTACCTGTGAGTTGTATCTAGACTTTTATTTATTTCTGAAGACGATAGTTTATTTTTAGACGTTTCTTCATCTTCCCTTCTACTGGGGTCTGAATTGAAAATGGTTGACGTAGAAGTTGACGCTGTTCGCATTACATTTTCCACAATTTTGTTGTCTCTCGGTTTATATCTCACGAGCAAAACGTTATTCACTTAGTCGTCTAATGTTTCAAAATTCGTACAACTGTTTGATGCAGAAACAACAGCATTCCAGAAATCAGTTCTTTGATTTTCTTTTACACACCTTCAATTTTAGGATTTTGTCTGGTTAATTTTTAAATTGTAAAATTTTGTCAGCAATTTACAGTTGTTGAATCTTTTACGAACCACCATATGAAGGTCTAATCATATTACAGGCATTCAAGTATCTTATTGTCAACATTAAAATGTATATTTAATAGAATTTTGTGAACGAAAAGTGCCCTGTAAGTAACAAAAGGTGATATAATCTCTAGATCGAGTGGGTGTAAGATGGCATTACAGTTAGGTGGAAAGAATTCGACACATACTTTTTGCAATTTGCTTGTAATTGTAGGAGCTGAACAATTGGCTACTAAAAAAAATAATTTTTAATTTTATTTTCCAACTGCTCCAACTATTTGTTTAAAATAGATTTTATCATCCAAGCGCGTTTGTTCCCGCGATAAATACATGGAAGAGAGTTCACGTTTTTAAAAGAATGAGGTTTTAAAGACTCGTGGCAGTGGATTAATGGCTTCAGTTTTCCTGTTGTTTCCATTATAGCAAAATGCTGTAACACAAAACTGAGATTTTCATCCCACCTTTGCACAATTCCATTAATTGCTTCAAACTTTTTGTAGCTAAATAATTTTGCAATTTCCAAAGGTTTTTCTTGAATTAATTGTTTAAAATTGTAGATGAAGTAGGTGATGCAGTTCCAAAATCTTTAGCTACATCTATACTCTTCCGAGCCGAATCAGTACTTTTTATTCTGTCTGGTTTTTCTTTGATTGTAAACTGAAGTCTTTTAACCCGTTGTTTCTCTGTTATGAACTGATTTAATAAAGTACAGTAAATTATAGCATATATGGACTTATAACTACTGTGATATGTTCTCCATACCTCAGTGTACTGGACTACAAGGCATAACATGACACCATACTTTAACTTTTAAACATCACAATTGTTAGCTAGAAACTAATTTTTATCACTTGGCTGAGAAGAGTTGATGACTTTATGTATTGAGAGTGTAGTTTCAACAACGGAAATACTTTCAAATACGAATTTACTATTATTTTGTATTACAGGTTTTTTTTATACTTGTATTTATATTTCAGCAAAGAAAACACAACCAAAATTTCTTTATACTGAAAGTTTTGTTATATTGGTATTCATTATAATGGGATTTTACTGTATTTTATTTAAAAAATTAATTAATTAATTTTTTTATTACAAAACAATGTTGTATTAGTTACAGTAGAGTCTCAGAAATTCAAGTCCCGATTTTCCGAGCTTCTGTTAGATTCGAGCCTATTTCTATTTGAGCTTATTTTATCTATTTGTAAGGAAATGAGCTGGCCATTGGCACCCAAGAAATGTTTATAGCCATGAAGAAAATGAATCGGGTTCAAAAAATATTTATATCAATACCTAGTGCAAAGGAACCGAGTTAGGCTTCCAAGAAATGTTTATATCAATACCTAGTGCAAAGGAACCGAGTTAGGCTTCCAAGAAATGTTTATATCAAAACCTAGTGCAAAGGAACCGAGTTAGGCTTCCAAGAAATGTTTATATCAGTACCTAGTGCAAAGGAACCGAGTTAGGCTTCCAAGAAATGTTTATATCAATACCTAGTGCAAAGGAACCGAGTTAGGCTTCCAAGAAATGTTTATATCAGTACCTAGTGCAAAGGAACTGAGTTAGGCTTCCAAGAAATGTTTATATCAATATGGTATTTTTCTTTCTTCCCATTCTGTTGTATCATTCAGTTCACTAGTGTTCTACATATTGGTGTATTACCCAACAACATCAGTTGTATTTGAATGCCCTTATCAGTTATGTTTAGATGTCTGACAGAAGGTCAATGGGCCATAAATATCTTTCTTTATTTATGCTGTAAGTTTCAAGAGTCAACAAATATCCTTTTGAAAGCAGACATGTCTAGTCTTGTGCTTGACATATTAGAAAATAAACTCCCTTGAAGCAAACAAATCTATCAAACAATGGTGGCACTCATAATTAGCTGGACTATTCTTTATTTCCGCTATGAATTAATCGGGATTGTCACAGCATTGATCTGGAGTATGAGGGGTTTTACTGTGTTAGGGTTCTACCTTTTCTAATGCACAGGAACTGATTTTCGTGTAATCCGAGGGGGTCTCAGTTCCATTCACCTCGAATTATTGAGACTTTACTGTATTTGGATTTTTTATTTAAAAAATTTTTATTAAAAAATGACCTATATAATAATTAGTTGTTTGATCCTATAAATTTCAATACAATTACATTGCATAAATAATGTGATTTGTCTTTTACATCAACAAAGTGTATGAAAACCCTATACTGTTAGAGGTATGAAAGATTTATATTGTTTTAAACTTATAAAATATATTTTGATAATTTAAAAACTATTTTTCAGAGCAATATCAAAATATTTGTTTTTCTAATGTCTTACAGCCTTTCCCATTAAGAATTTACACTTTTCCTGATTATTAACTATTTGGATATTAAAGGAGAATTGAAAAAAAAACTATGTCATGAAACTAAAATTCATATTTTTTAAACAAGAAAAACTGTAGTTAAAATAACAAACTCTTTTCTCTGGCTTATTGCATACTGTATTGGTAAGTGGAAAACTATATCTTCCTCTTAAAAACTACTTATTTAACCTAACCTGTCTAACAAAGTGTGTCTTTTGCTTTTAAAATCAATAAATTACATTTAATTGTAGAATATAGTCATTTTTAATCCATAGACATTTTATCATTTTATCATAAAGTATTTTTTATTTTACAAACTGCAATGTTCATAATATTAATGACTGCTTTTTGTATGGTAGATTTGTGAACTAGGGAGTAATTTATTTTAATTTGTATTTGTAATAATTAATAGAATGAATTTAAGTCTAGTAAAATTTATCATTATAGTTTCAGTATTTATGACATTTCACACAGCGTTTTACCAATTAAAAAAAAAAAAAAAATGTTTGGTAAGATTAGCAGCAAATAATTATTTTGTAATAGAAAGCTCCTATAGCTCCAAATAACATTTTAACTTCTAATTCTAGTGTTTTGTAAAAGCACTACTCATGTCATTACTTGTGTGTTAGAACTTGTGGTATTGTGACATATGTTAATGAAACAGATGTTGTTTGTAACTGGATTTAATCTTATTGTTACTAAAAGTTAACTAAATACAAAAGTTGTTAAATGGTAAATGTTTGTTGCAGTTACATACTTATAATTAATTTTATAGTTTAAATGAAAATTTTGGTATTTCTATCATAAAAAACGTATTTCTCAACACATTTATACCAAACCTAATAAAATAAAAAAATTCAATGAAATACTTTTAAAAAAATGTTAACAAAATTATCAAAAATACTCATTTGTTTTATATTCCCAATGGCGTAATCATTGTACGAGGCATATCTGGAAAGAAAGTGTACCAAATTTTTGTAGTTTATAATAATTTTATTTAACCAAAAAAGTTATGTGGTTAACTTAGTACATATGCAAGCTATTTTTGACATAGTCGCCATTCCTCAGTGCAAGTGTTGCCTCATATCAACTTTTTGTTGCCTTCCTTGAAATAGTTCCCGCCAACCCTTTCGTCCACTTCTCCACCTCTTCATCAGTTGAAAACCTTTTTCCACTCATGTGCAGTTCCAGGAAGGTAAAGAGATAATAATCTGAAGGGGCTAGGTAAGGAGGATTGTGAAAGATGGTTCAGGACATCGCATTTAAACGAGGTGAGCAGTTTCTTCATGGCGTTGGCTCTGTGCATTCTAACATTGTCGTTGGAGTAGGCAGACTCCTTTTGTCAGCATGCTTCTCCTCTTGTTCTGAATCACCATCTGCAATTTTTCTAGAGTCTCAATAATATCTTGCAGAGATGCTGGTCTCTGTTGCAAAGTAGCGTATATTGAATTAAAATTATACCTTGACCGTTCCAAAACACGGATGCCATAATTTTCTTGGCTGAAATTGTGGTTTTGAACTTATTAACAGGGGATAAAGAGGTGTAATGCCAAAGTTGAGAAGGCTTTTGGGTGTCAGGCGTATAGCGTGCAACTCAAACTTCATCTCCAGTTACGATTATAACTTGTTGTTATTTACAATATTATTTTAATAAAACTGAAATGTAAAATTGTTTCTAATGCACGAGTAATGCCCAGGTATTCTGTCATTTCCACTTAATGTGTACTCCAGATAACTGAAGCTCTAATTGTCTTTATATCTAAATGAAACTATCTTTAAGGTAGTTCTTTTAATACTTTTAAAAACTATGAAATTGGCACCAACATTTTCCATATATCTAATAATTTTATTAGTAAAGCTTATATTTTTCAAAAATTATTTGATACAAAATATTACATAACATTTTTTTTCTATAGATTTTAACTTTTTTTTTAAAGAAGGCATTATTTTTACTATGCTGATTAAGTTGAGATGAATTTGATAAACAATAATTGTATTTTATAAATAAATTTAAAAAGTCAAACATTGCTGTGTTAAGTAAGTAAGATTTGACTGTAGTTTTAGAAAAATAAAAATATTTGTTGCTATTTAATTCTTTTTGTTCTGATAATGGTTTTGTAAATTTTATTGTGTTTTTAAAATTTAATTTCTAGATAGTAAATATTTTGCTAATTATCAAAATATTAAACCCAAGAACAATAATAAAAAATAAAGTAAAATTTAATTATTTTTCTACATTTTTTTGTTCAATAACCAGGAATAATAGTTCAATTTGCTTGGGCTATGATTTTTCTATATATTCAAAATTGTAATATTTATGATAATTTCACTATTCTTAACTTAGTTGACCTGTAGAAATATTTTGTGATCTAACACATTAGAAAGTAAGTGAAACAAAGAAACTGTTACACTGGGAATAGAAGATTCTATAGAACCTGAAAATGAAAAGGTAGCTTATAGAGATAATGTTATTTATGATAGTGATACACTAAAATAACCATGTACATTTTTGAGATGCATAATTCTTATAATACTGATATGTCTTAAAATAATGAAAATTATATTTATTCATAAAGTGATATTTTGGATTGTTCCTGAGACTATACTGGTTCCTCTATATTTATAAAAACATTAGAAAACAAAATGCTTATAGTGCCTCTAAAAAAAAGATTTTAACCGTATAATGTATATACTTTTTCCTAAGGACAAAATTATATACCAAAATCATAGCATTTTGATAGGGAATAAAATTAAAGAATTAAAGACATAAATAATCAGTACATTTGCAGAGTAATAAAAGGCCCACTGTCTCTCACTATACCATATCAACTGGTTTTCTTGGAATTATTGCAGGCAGTAAAAATATATATTTCAATCATTACTTTCTGTGCTTCTGCATAGAGATTGTGAGTGAATGAACATGCTTATAATTTTGAACAATGTTAGTAAAAAAATTTCAGTCTAGGAATATTTTTGAGATAATTTTATACAAAAAATAAAGAACATTAGTAAGTATACTTTCAAGAACGTAGAGCCTAGTAAAACCTGGTTTATTTATTATTTTAAATAAAATGTGTGTACAATGTATAGGGTCTGCATTTAATATGAAGGAAAATTTGTGAAATGCATCATTGTTTTAACCTGTGTTACATTATAAATTGCAACAGTAATTACAGAGTAGTAATTGCTACTCTGCTTCTTTTGTGTTTGGTACTGTACATTGTAATAACACACGCATCTTTCCATATAACTGCTAATGTGTTTTTAAGACTTTCAGAAAACGTGTTCCTTTTCGATGGCTTTTAGACTTTAAGGCTTAGCAGTTCTTTTAGCCAAATTTCTTTCTGTAATATAACAGTCAATTTTAAAATGCTTTTTGGCAAAGTTTTGACTCTTATAAACTCAGTCTTTGTAAATGTGAATGAGCTACAAGGTTGTTTTCATGTAGCAACCTCAACCAACATTTTTTTAGTCTGAGTTGTTTTTATTAAGTCAAATTTTTAAATAGTAAGCTACTTTTCAGAGTATGGCAAAACGATGTAAATTTATCCTTCGCTATAGTGAAACACTATAAAAATTCTAAGGCCAAAATTAGTAGATTTATTTTTATTATTACTCTGGAGCTTACAACTGAATAATAGAGTAGTCCCTCATTATAAGCGGGTTTGCTATTCGTGGTTGGTGAAGTTACGGGATATTTCGCTAATATGCATTCTATTAAAAAAAAGACAAGAGAGACAATATAGTTACTGTGTATGTTGTAGAATAATGTGTTATCGTCTAATTTATTTTGTATAGTACTGTAGTTATTTATCACAAAGAAATCTGATTATTCTCCAAATATCCATTATACTGTACACTAGTAGGGCTACTACTTAAAAGATAGGCATGCCTTATTTGTATCAAGTGGTTTTATCGTCACTGACAAACAACAATGATTCAATCTGGCATCCCCATCCAACCCCATACATAAGTTTAGCTCCACTTCTGTTTACTTGTGCTAATTCAATAGTTTTCAAAATCAAATCATTGATAATCGTGTCAGGTGGTTGTAACTAACTTGAATTTTGTTATACCCATCAGTTACCAATCCAGTGTCGCATTCGCTTTTTGTGTCTAGTTTTGTAAAGGTCACTTTTACTTGTGGAATTGTTTAGTGGATTTATTTTGTTTAGTTTTATCTTTTCCCTTAAATTGTTAATCCAAGCCATGATGTCATCAAATTTAATAGAGACAAAAAAAGGTAAACAAACATTATCCCGTTTTAGATAAATCAAAATCTGGTAAAAGCATAGCATCTGTTGTAATGCATTTTAGCGTTAACAAGTCAACTGTGCATTACATAAAGAAACATGAGAAAATATAAAGAAGAGTGTTAGAGAAAAGACTTGTCAATCGTCGAAAGTTACCTTTGTGTGTAAACACGAAAAAATGGATATAATCGAAAAAAAGAATGCTCTGAGTTAAATTTTTAGTTGTAAAAAAGCTAGGCATTTGTATGAACATTTTGTTTAAAATGGTAGTGAATGTACTGACAGTAAACCATTTCCAGCAAGTAAAGGCGTTTTTGACAAGTTCAAGATAAGGTTTTCTTGTCACAATGTGAAAATTGCCGATGAATCAGCATCAGTGGACCACAAAGTCACCAATTCATTTACAATAGATTTTAAAAAATTTATTTCGGAGAAAGGGCGCATAGTCAATTAAGTTTTTAATGCAGATGAGACTACATTGTTTCGGAAAGAATGGCTTCATGACCTTTCTTATTTAAGGAGGAGAAATCTCCTCAGGTTTTAAGGCTGCAAAGGATCGTTTGACTGTTCTACTATGCTGTAGAGCAAGCGGACTGAAATTGTCTCAATAGCACATGGAATTAACAGTGAAGAATTTTAAGACATTAACAATGAAGATGTCAACAATCTTTTGAAAAGTGGCACTAAGATTTGACAGAAGAAGAGCTGGAGGAACAAATTACTGGACTTGTGCCCATTTGGATAATGAAGATGAAGATATTGTTAAAAATTTATAGCCAAAGTTGACATTAAAATATGTTGATGAAATGTATGTTTAGGGATACAGTTAGCTGTAGCCGTTACTGAAATTGATCTCTCTTTAAAATGGGAATAAAAATTTAACCGAGAGCTGGAAAAAGCACTATCTGCCATGCCATACAAAAAAGTGTGTAAAGAATTAGAAAAAAAATCAACAAAATAAATAACCAGTTTTATTAAAAATCAAATTAACAGTGTTTAAAAGATTATTTGTCTGAAATAAAGCCTTTAAAAATATAGTGGATATTGGTTAACAATAAAGAATACATTTGTCTGTGTGGGTAAGCATGCATATTAGAATTTTTGTATTTTCAGATTGAAGAAAATCGTAGATAAATAATGAAAATAAGTATGTAATTATGCATTATGTAAATATACCATACTGCATTATAAGTGTACAGTATATCTATATTTAATGTTAAAATTTTTTATATAGAACGTAACTCTCCTATACAGTTGGTTTTAGTATTTGCAGTTTCACTACTCGCGGTAAGTTCGAGGAATGTAATCCTCGAGAATAGTGAGCGATCACTGTATTGTACTCTCGTTTGCTGTAACCTAGTTGCCAGAAGAAAAAAAGACTGTATATTTCTTATAATGATTGAAATGCAGGTTATGTTAAACAAAAAGTACTTTTCAAAGATCACAATAAAAGGTTACATTTTCCCACTGTGTAGCAGAATACCTATCATAATAATTTATAGTGGGATGGTCCCATCTTTATTATTGTTCCGTAGAAGGTTTCAGAGTATTATTTGTGAACATCAATTGATTATTTTACTAAAATGAAGTAAAAATAGGTAACTACAAATATATCTGATTAAATCATTGTTCGAAAGAAGATGAGAACTAGTCTAAAAAAGTGGTTTCGATTCTATGGATAGAAGGTAACTCCCCTGTTCTACATCGATAATTTGCTTATTTTTAAAACTTCGGAGTTAATTTCTGTTGTATTCTTCCATGAATCAAGCTCATCTGTAAGTAAATTTTTTTTGCCGCAGAAATGGTTACAGTGATTTATTATGGATTGTGCTTGTTTAACTATTGCTAGCATGTGGCTATTCTGCTCCAGAATAGCAGCTACTGGTAGAGATAAGACTCCATAATTATTTTCACATTTTACGTCATTAGCACCTAAACTATTTAACATTTGAAAGAATGGTTCACTTTTCTAGATGATCCCGAATGAAAATTTAAGTACTAAAATCACATTATGGGGGATGAATGAAATAAGAGTCCCAATTTTGTGTGTTATCTAATATAACATTTCTATTAAAACCCTAACTACTGCACTTCTTTATATTTAGACCTTTTACTTAAATAGATCCTATGATCAAAATGGTTTTTCTTTTTTGACTTGCAGTTAAAGATGTAAAAATTGCACAAGGTTTTTCATAACTTCAATAAAACAAAACACCATTCAGAGGATTGATGTATCTATATCATAATTTATAATTTAGATTACTTGAATGAATATTAGGCGATAATGTGAGAGAAATTAATTTAAATTCAGAAACTAATAGAGAGCACCATAAAACATGAAAGTGTCAAAACACTACATGGGGGAAAAGAAAGGAATTCAAAATAAATTACGAGCTACAAATGATGAAAATCTTGTATTTTGCTAAAAACCTAATGAGGGCAAACTCATGAAGAAAGCTTTTTCGTTTTAAAACAGACCTCATTTAATACAAGATATTTAAAAAAAACTCCCATGATTTATTAATCCTAGGTTCTGTGAATTACATTATTTTTAAGAACCTCTGTAAATGTCAATCGCTAGAACAATACAAACTCTGTATTCCGCTACATAATGCTTTCAATGCATTCCAAAGCTTTTCAATAATGTAAATGCAAAACAATTTGAACAATTGAATGAAATAGTCTTGGTAATAAGATGTTTGTTATAATGGTGTGTATTTTTATATGTATGTGTGTGTGTGTGTGTGTGTGTGCGTATGTGTGTGATTATGTTGGTGTTTGTCTGTGTAAACTCACACTTTTAGATTATTTCTGATAAATTTCAACTCTTGAAATTGTTTAGACTATATAGAAGACTGACAGACGTACCTTGGTAACCACATCATATAAAAACGTTAAAATATATGTCATGTTTTGAATCCAATTTATTCTTTGTCAGTGGGAGAGAAACTGAATTTGTCAAAGATCTGCAGACTCTGTTTTCCTGATTACATAAATTTATGTCTAATTTTTCTTGTAAAACTGTCTCCTAAGCAAAGCATATTCTCTTCATAGAAATAATATGTTATTATATTTATAAAATTTTACATTTTGTAGAGGTTTATACAGGTTTATTGAAAACTACTTTAAGCGGTAAACTAGAAAAATAAACTGTTTCTTAGGTTAAAAATTATTACACCATAACTTATCAATAAGTTTGCTAATACTTTATTGCATTTGTATTTTATTATTTCGTTTAAAGAAAAATAATTGTATTTTTTTAAATTAGCATTTAATATTAGGAATTTATAGTGTTTTTGTTAGACAGAAATTATTTATACTAGTTTCAATGAGTGATTTGCACAATTGTTTCTCCTTGATCATTCTGCATTTTGTACATAAACTTTCCTGTCACAGAAACTCATAGGATTTTTTAAATTAAAATTGAATCATTTTTTACCTCTGAAAACCCTGTTTTCGACTTTTGTGCTTCCTGTTTTTGTATATTTGTAAACAATTAAAAAATATATTACTAGTCTGTGAGTTATGATATGTAAGCAGATTATTTTATAAGTGCAGCATATGCTAATGTTTTTAAAATAAAGACAACTTAGTTGTTTCCTTGTTTGTTTAGCTTACCCTGTGTTTAGAGTGAAATAATCACTTAAAAAAAATATTTGCCTTATTTAATAAGTTCATGATTTAAGAGAAAAAGGAATTGAAGTGTAATTGATTCTGAAAGAGATTTGGTTAATCGGAGCTTGGATAATTTTAGTTCTGCTATATTACAGGAAAGGTAGAGCCAGAGAGAAGTTGTGTCTTATGGATGAAGTGGTTGCTTTTTCTAAACCAATACAGAATTATTTAGAGCAGCAGTAAATACAGTTATAATAGCTAAAAATTTCACTTACACCAGTAACAGATTGTCAATTAATGAAGAATCTAATGAAATATTCTAGCAGAATATTAAGATCTATTTAGATTAAACTTAATTTTAAAAGAAAATTTTACTCTAAATTTCCTTTGTAATTTGCTCATAAAGACGAGACAAATAGAAGCTTTTACAACAGTTTAAATATCAAACAAATTTGCTTTCAATTATATTTATATATATATATTCTTGATATTTTACGTTATCCATTGTTTTTCCGTTGCACTGACTTTATGAAGTTAATATATTAACTTCATATATATATATATATATATATATATATATATATATATATGTGTGTGTGTGTGTGTGTGTTTTTTTTATCTTACATATATCTGTCACATATATATATATATATATATATATATATATATATATATATATATATATATATATATATATATATATATATTTAGGTTAGTTTTGGTTGGTAAAGATTATTTAGATTTTTTGGACTAGGAGACTGACAGACTTACCTTGGTAAGAGTCCACTCTGTAGTCTTGAAATAGAAACACATAAAAGCACTTAACCAATGATATATTTCAACCACTTAGTGGTCTTTGTCAATCAAAGAGAAAACACAAAAAGAAATATGAGAGAATGAAATAAAATAAATTAAATAAATATAAATTGTAATCATTACAATTTATTTTGTTTCATTCTCTCATATTTCTTTTTGTGTTTTCTCTTTGATTGACAAAGACCACTGTGTGGTTGAAATATATCATTGCTTAAGTGCTTTTATGTGTTTCTATTTCAAGACTACAGAGTGGACTCTTACCAAGGTAAGTCTGTCAGTCTCCTAGTCCAAAAAATCTATATATATATATATATATATATGTAGAGAGAGAGAGTCAAAATGGAGAGAGAGTCAAAATGTAGTCATGGAACTATGTTGCACTTATAAGTTTGAGAATGCCGATACTGCATAAAGCTTCACGTATGTAACATAATAAAAGTGTATTAAGAAAAATAAAAAAATATATATTCTTGTTTATGAAAATATTATTCAACTATATATATATATGTCTGTGAAACATTCATTGAACGTGATGTTTTATTCAAACGCAAAGTGCAACAAAAAATTACTAACTTTTTCAAGTAAAACTTTGAAAACTAGAAACGATTTAAAAAGTACCTATACGAAGTTACTGTATTTACAGTACTGTATTACTGTACATCGTATTTTATGTTTAATTTAATACAGTATTTTTTTCTCCAGATACGGTCTGTGTAGTGTATAAAACAGTTTGTGTTGTTTGAAATTGAATTGCGTATATAAAAATAAGATACTGATAGGTTGTTTGTATTCAAATAAAATCAGTATAGGCAGTTTTAAATGTAATACGGTTAATAAATAATACAGTTACTAAATTATGACCTACTGAGTTTGCTTCGATTAAATTCCGCTACGTTCAAGTCATGCTTCCTGAAAATGAATTGGTGAGTGTACTTATTTACCAGTAAGTTATCATAAGCATTAGATAACTTATCATAATAGCCTATACAGAGTAGACCCTATGAAAAATATTGAATATGGATATCTAATACAATGAAGAAACATTCTGAAAACATCAATAAAACATTTTGAACAACTTGAATTTCAAAAAATTGAAACATTATAAAACATTATCCTATATTAACATTGGCCTATTACACTAACTACGCTCGCGATATTACACTGTATCCCTTTTATTACCTCAAGTGTGGTATGCATAATGCAGTAAGATGTGTAAGAAGGTCCTGGTAAGAGGGAAGGGGCTATTTGACTAGATCAGGGTGGTAAGTACAATATACCTTAAGGTAGCAGTGCTTCTGGCAGTTTAAAACCCGCTCCCAAGTTAATAGAAAAAAAAGATGTGTAAGATGGGGTGGGAGCATTCTTGACAACACAACCTCTAAATAACGAATACCTCTCTACAATGAATCTTTTCTCTGGATAATCGGCTTCGTTATACAGAGGTACGACATATATATATATATATACATATGTTCTATTTGTCAAATATATTCTCCTATTAAATGTATATTTCATTTTCTTCACAGTTCCTTCTTTCTATAATCTGGCTTTTTTTTAAGCTTTAAGTAAAACAATGTGTTCCTCTAAAAAAAAACATCTCTCCACTGTATTCTACATGATTATACTTAGTAGATAACCTTTAAATATTATTTGCTTCATGAACAACAAACACTCATAAAATAGAAACCAAACCAAATTTACTGGCATACCCCTTTGAAACATGTAACCTGCAAACCCGTTACATTAACTTATGACACTATGCTTAACTATGGAGGCAAAATATAGAAAACTGGGCTGAAGTTCCTTTAGATAAGATATGATTATATTCTCAACTCTTATTAAGATCTGAATGGCTATTAAATAAAAGAAACTAAAGCTCTCTTAGGGCTGGCCCATAATGCAATAGGTATGCTGAAAAATACCATCACTAAGATTCTATTAAGAAAGGTAATTCATAACCTTTTCTTCAATATTTTCTGTCTTTACAACCGTTGTCTAGGCGCTGACAAATAAAATATTTAGTGTAATAATTTTTCTATCCTATGGATAAAATACATATCCTCTTGGTTTGGAAGAGACATGTGACATTTGAATCTATAAAATAAATTGTTATAAGAATGAGAATGAAGTGAGCTTCACAATGATGAACTAAATGTTTAAACATTTTTGTTGATGTAAAATTTATACAAGAATAAGTGACCCAACTTCGGAGTAGTTGGAGAAAAAATACCACTTACAACGTTGAAAGACATTGACTTGAGCCTTGAATTATTGGATTCAGATCTATTTAGCTTTGTTAAGTTGTAATTTTACAATAACCTAAAGTTTTTAAAACAAGTTGGTTTCCAAGTGGATGACTCATTTGTTTACTTATCCATGTGATCAAAAGATTAACATGTTTACTGCTAAAATCATACTATAATGTAACCTGAATGCTCAATGCAAAAAAAATAATTAATTTCGATATCAATGGATGAATATTAATCATCTATCACTAAAAATCCCATTTTTGCCTTTTTAGAAGTTCAGTAATTACAGTTACCACTTGCACCTGAAGACAATCTTCCTCACTAGCCAGGAGCTTTGGTTACCGGTCGCGCTAGGATTGGTATTCCGTACCACGGACTTTCATCTATTTGAATACATATTATACAGTCTTTCATTGTCAACAAGTACAAAACTCTTAATATTTTATTAACATCTTATACTTACAATTATGTTAAACATAATTAAACTTCAAGTACTTCCCTGCCTACCCATCCGAATGCATTTTATTGTGTACAAATATATTCACAAAGTAAAATGCTAACTGTTGAGAAGCTATAAAAACAATAACACAGTATAATTTCTAGAAACACACTGGCATGATTTGAGAAATAAGTACCACATGCTCCTGCATGTGTGGGTTTTTTGGGTTAGTAACCGTAGTTACAGCACACAGAGAACTTACTTAATAATTTTTGTATATTTAAAATGGTTTAACAAGAAATAGTGGAATAGTATTTAACAACTGAGGCTTGAGTGAAATACTGTTAATTTTTTAGAATTTAAAATGAGAAATTACTATCTTTTCAATTACATTTTGAAAAAGATAAAATATTTCAAATTCATAAGAGATGATTTATTTGTTTTATAACAGTGCTATCGATGAAAACATGTACATATGAAGTCTTCCACTGAAGAGGGTAGTTACTAAATCCTGAAGCAGCTAACTAAATCTCTGATATAAATTGCGAAATTGGAGTTGATTTAATTTTAAAGCTTATAACTATTACTATATAAATATTTTAACCAAAAAGAAATAAAAGGCCTTTCAGTAAAACCTTTTCCTTTTCTTGTCAAAGAAAAATAAAGAATATATGACAATAATTCTACCTGCTAAACTTTGAACAAACAATAGTATGACACACAAAAGTTGTGATTTTGCAACTTGCTTCAAAGAGGAAATATATAACATTAGTTTTAAAAATAAAATTTTAAGACTAATATTTTTATCTTGAAAGAGAACTACAAATATGATTTATCCTGTTTATTATTGTTGAACAGTAGTAGAAGGTAGTATGAAACCCTACAAATATTTTGTGGAGGAAAAAGCCTTAAAATGTCCCTGGAAAATGGTGAAATGCTTGGAAACATCTCAAGCTGAAACACATTCCATATGTATACTAACATCAGATGATATGCCACCATTTAGAAAGGCTCCTTTCATTTACTGCCTCTTCTACAGTGACAATAATTTTAGAAAATTCAGATCCGGTTAGCCATTGGCTATGTGAGGTTACAAATGATTAAATCACAAACATTCAAATTGAAAGGAAAACACTTGCTATAAAAAGAGCACGAGTACACCAATTTGCAAGAAAAGTTTTACAAAATAAATCTAAACATTGGTTGGAGAAATGTTATTGCTTAAAAATTAGAAACAGATATAGAAATGGTATAATCCTCTCTTTTCAAGTTTAAAATATACTATTCTGATCCTAATCAGAGATTTTGGAGATGTATCTCTGTGTTTGCATCTCAACTGGTACAGTTGTATAGTGTCCAATTGTCATATTGACTGGAACTGGAAATGATGCATGCCTTATGTTTATTTCTGTTGCTCAGCCCTTGAAGAAATCATTCAGTAAACCTTTGCTGCTTTCTTAACTTTCAATAACCGAGTTGTAAGTATTTACCTTCATTTCTGCACAGGATTAAAAAGTTAGTTGCTCTTTGATTATTGTCTGGCCAGGAAATTTGAACTTAGATGCAGAAATTTCTTGACATTATGAGTATTTAATACTAACTATATATTCCAGATATGAAATTTATAAACATTTTTGATCACCAAGAAGAAAGTAATAAAGGCACAAGCATATGGTTAAGAAAGCTTCAAGTACCATGATTTTACAGTATCAAGTATGAGAGTAACAGAAAGTCTTATTCTAGAAAAATTAATTGGTAATGTATTCTCATGAGACTTATACTATCTTTTGGACTCAAAGGCCTATACCTATGCTTTTAATAGATGAGTATAACTTATGTCTTACCAGAGAACTAATTAAATAAATTATATTAATGATATTCTAAAGGTAACGAAAATTGTAAAAACTAATTATGCTTTTCTCTTACTGATTTTCTTTACCAGTTCCAGGGTTGCTGCTATAACATTAAATTCCTTACATAATGGTGTGTATTTGTTTAAATCTGTAGGTGTTAAGTACATCTTCGACCATGGTTTCCACTATGATTTTTGTATAAGTAAATTTTGTACATAACATATTGAGTAATAACTAAATTAAAGCTATTCAGTCGTGTTAGAGCTACTATACGTATTATGTATATACTTGCATACAAATTTTAATCATTATTAAATATTCTAGCTTGTATTTGAAATTATATTTTTGAAAAATGTTTAATGTGTTATTTTATTATACAATATCAAGAGCACAGTGGTACATAATGTCACAATGAGAATATTGGAAGGAACCCCAATACCACAAAAATAACAAATGAAACAAGTTACTTAAGATTAAACCCTTATGTACATTTCGATGACCATGACACCATCATCATAGGGTCTATTACAAAACTACGTTCTAGCAATTAAGAATTTACAAACTTAAGTGATCTTTCTAGTTTGTAACTTCTTGTTTGCTAGATTGTAATTTTGTAATAAGACCCTCTGATGATGATGACATGGTCATTGAAATGTACATAAGGGTTTAATCTTAAGTAACTTGTTTCATTTGTTATCTTTGCGGTATTGGGGTTCCTTCCAATATTTTCATTGTAATGTTATTTTATTACTATTGACAGATATCAGTTTTAGAAGCAAAAACGTATTCGTTATAACACAAAGTACTGGCAATGTAGAGGCTCCATGCAAAGATATTTCAAACAGCATTTCATCCAAGTAGAGTTTTGAATATATTCCTTTTTATAGAAAGATTAATTTTGAGGTGATATATTTTCAAATGGTTCAATTTACTATATATTTAAACCATGTTGAAACTCTTTTCCTTTGGGCTTTGGAATAATATTCTTTTTAAAACAATATTTTTGTTTAAATAAAATAGCAATGCCAAAATATCTCTCACAATAAGGAGTATTATTCCTTATAATATTCAGAAAAAAGTAAAGGCCTAATAATAAGGAACATAGCCTAGAAAGCTTTCATTTTTTGTTCACTTTATATGTTTTTTTTGTGTAATTTCAATTGTTTGTATGCTACTATATTTTATAATTGCTGTTACATATGGTAATTAATAATATTCATGTTTTTGTCTATAGCTGTATTATACATAAGAGCATGCACTTAGTTCTGACATTTGCAAACCTGCATGAATGTAAAACATCTTTGATCAATTAACTTATATAACATATGCATGAATTAGTTTATTAATTTTATTCAAATGGTAAAAAATTAAACTATTACAAATGATTGTAATGTCCACAATTTATTAATGCTTATTATAAAAAAATATATAACTCTTGAAATATTAAATTAAACCAAACTTATCCTGTGGATATGAAAATAATCCTGTAGTTTAGAACTTATTTTTAGATTTAACATGAAATATATATATTTGTCTAATTATGACTTTAAATAGTTTTAGAAATCAATCATCCTTTTACTCTGTATTTTAATGTACAATATCAAGAGAACAGTGGTACAATATATTACAATAAAAATATTGGAAAACACCTCAATCCTTCAAAAATAATATCAAAATAAGTAATATAAGAAGTTATCTAAGATTAAAACCTTATGTACATTTCGATGGCCATATCATTAGAGGGTCTTATTACAAAATTAGAATCTAGAATACAATAATTTACAAACTAGACTGACTCGGGTATTATACCATTCATGTATTCTACACACATGAATAAGTAATGTACATTAGAGGTTAATCTTAGGTAACTTGTAATTGTTTATTATTTTTTTGGTGTTGTGATTTTGTTAATATTTTTTAATGTATTCTAACGTTAATTTGTTTTTTATCTAAAATTTTAATATTAATTTGTTATGAATTTACTTTCAATCGATCTATTTAAATCCATTCATTATTCTAACTTAAACAACCACACAAATCTTAAACCGTTGCTTAAAATTAAAATCCCCTCCCCACATCGGATCCATCAATTTGTCCAACGATTTTCCCCCGACACAAAACACCATGACGATGTCTGAGGGTGGGGTGGGAAATGTTAGTTTAATGGTTCGGACGCTTGGGGCGCTGCGTACGTCGGGTCGAATTGATCCAGTCTCCCCGACCCCCGAAAAAGCAAAACCACTTCCCCTAAAAGTCTTTCTTCTGATTCCAAAAAACTGTGTTCCATTAGTGAATGTGTTGAGTTTAAATTGTTTTTTTTAAGTGCGCGAATGGTCAGTACAAATAGAAGAATGAAATTTGTGAGGTAGTGAAATCTTTTACTAGTTTACTAGAGTGTAGATTGTAAGGGGAATGACCTGAAATAATGCATTTGATTGAAACATATCGTTTTAAGTGATACAATAAAATAAATAGACATGTTTAAACAAATAAAGACTTTAAAGTATAATTTGGATTTATAAATCGAACTAGGTATAAATTTATAAAAGGTAAAATGGCGCAGTTTGGTCGTTTATACGTTCCGCCATGGCGAGCCGTAGTAAACGTGGCGTGGGAAACTGTTAAGAGCACAATCCCCGAGAAAAGTAAACTGATCCGGAGAAATCAGACAGAAATGGCATCGATGCCGGGGCCGGGGAATACGTATGGCACGGAAACCCGAGTAGCCGAGGAAGACTTTGCAGGGGGAGATGGATATGCTAAAGAGGATGGCTTCACGCCGAGACAGAGCTACCAGCAGTCTAGAGGGGCCACCATGAGCATGGCGAGTGGAGGCAGTTTTGACGAGTTCGGAGGCGGGGAGGGCAAAAGTAGACACAAGATTAACGAATGGCAGGCTGCATGGAACGTCACAAATGCTATACAGGTGGGTGAACTTTGCAGATATGACCTAACCTAAAATTGTATTACGGTAGTAACTACATTTAGAGATGGTAAATAAATTAGGGTTTTGTATTGGAAAACGTTGAAAGGTTTATTAACACAGTATTTATTATTGAATTTTTATATTTATAATTTTATTTTGAAATTGTACATCTCTGTTTAGTTTTTGAATATCGCAGTAAGAATTATGCAATTTCAAGTTAAAAACAAATTTATCGTTACAATTTATATATATTTTATATTTTCATCTAAAGTTAAGTTATATATTCTATTTTGTTTTCATACAAAGCAACATAGAATTTTTTTCATTGCGAAATTTTATTAAATTTGTCGAAGATTTTATGAATAATATCTCTTTATTAACAAACGCATGTATAATATCACTAGCAATAGGTAGCAATTTTATGTTAAATTAGGTCAAACTATTTTCCATATATAAAAAAAAATGCTTACACCATTTTCTCCCATAAAGTACACTGACTTGTTGCTAGTGTTTATTAAGAAGAGACTAATAGGGTTTCCTATGTTAATAAAAACATTCATGATACAATGATACGCCTGCTTTTCAACGTAACGCAGCCCGCCCAATAATCTAATTGCTAATTTTGAAGCCCATTTTGATCGTTACTTATATAACGCCATTGATTGCACTTTGTAATATCGATCTTGAGATTGATTCCCAAGCGTAAAATCGAAGACTTGTTACATACCAGAAATTGAGTAAATTTCGATAAGCGATTTCTAAGTAATAAATATCGTATCTCAGGTCGTTATGGGGAGTGAGTATACTGTACAAAACTTTGTTGTGAAACTACCGTGATTCTGTCCATCTCTACTAGACGAGGGTATTTTCGTGCCTAACTAAATTCCATGCGCGATTCAGCATTTTACCCACTTACTTACAATAGGGAATGTTCTCTACACTCAAGAAGAAAACTTAAAGTAATCAAGCACCTTACTCGTGTTAGAGACCCAACTAATAGGCCCTACAGATGAGAGAATCAGATATACGTCAATGGTATGACCCTGATAAAGTTGGCAAGACGGATAAAGTAATAAGTATAACAAGATACTTTTATTTCTATTCTCTTTACGTTGAAGAAGTCGCAAAAAAGGAAACATGTCATAAACATTGTTCATAAATCAAGACAAGAAACTCCACTCCCGTTTGTGTTTGTTTATTTTGAATGTTTTTCAGGAACTCATCAATTTTGTTGTTCTCGGACCCTTGTTAAACAAAACTGTTTGTTGTCTCTCATTTCTTTAACAAGATTGCATTTATGTAAGGAATGTAGTAGATACGAGGAACTACATCTTTTAGTAATATTCAACAGAAAATTAATCTATACTGATATTTTCTATTCACTAAATTTACGTAAAAGTGAATTCCAAACAAGAAACAACTGTTAAAAAATATCGGAGGTCAGAAATTGTGGACAGAACCTTAATTAATAACCGCCACACAAACATAACCTTACTTTACAAACAAGAAACTTTATAACCTCAAATTTTCTTTCAAACAAATATCATGCAAACACCTGCAAAGTACCTGTTTGTGTAAGTTTAGTTATTTAAAAAATTAAGTTTTCTAAGGTAAAATAATCCATTTTTGAACTGTCCTCTTTTTTCTGAACAAAGCCTACATTTTTCTTGGCCTTGCAATAGGCTTACATATAACTTTGCATATCTGGTTACTTTTAAGTTAGAAAACTATTTCATCTCAGCAAACCTATCCTAGTCTGTTACGTTTTTACCATATTGCAATATAGGTATAATAAATAGAGCACGCTGTTTTATAGTGAAATATTGATTTTAAATAGTTTCGTGTGTGGAAAATGAGGTTATGTTTGTATATGTTTTTAAGTAAAATGTAAATATGAAACACAAATATTTTAATATCCAGTATTTCTTATAACTTACTCTTACTTCCTATTGCGCACATTTTTACAAAATTACGTCCATAATTATTGTTCTACTGGTATTATTTTAAAAAACTCAGCCGGATGATTTAGGGATTATTATACATTCAAGGCTCCTGATGTAAGTTGCAAACTGAACATGTGACTTGATTTTCTCTTATCTTTCAAACTAAGATTTTCATACCCTAACAATTTCCGTCCCTACCATATGACAGGGTTAATCTTCTCTTCACTCTAAAACATATTAGGTTTTGTGTGTAGATAGTTATAAATTGTTAGATACGGTTTTAAAGTTTTAATTTTTATACTCTTTCTTTTGATATAATTTTTTTAAAATAATTTATTGTGAAATGTGTCGCTAAAAAAATATTTGTTACGTTTTTTGTTTTTGTTTGGTTTCTCTTAAATTGGAAGATGATGTTTTAAATGACACTACTACAGTGCGATATGAAAATTAATACAGAACTTTAGTTTTTGACTGAAAGTTGTGGAAAAGTGATGAAATTTCATAATTATTATACTCTGGGCATCCTGTTAGAATGCACAAAAAATAGATTGAGATTTGGTGGTTTCGATGAAGACTCTCAAAGACGTTTTTATATGGAAATCTTGGAAAAATAAGCAGATTTTATAACCTCTTTAAGAATTTCAGTTTTCGACAGGAAATCTTGGAAAAATGGATAAAATTTCATAGTTAGGCTATTACACTGAGTATCCTGTTGAAAGGTAGAAAAAATAAGATTAAGTTTTGGTAGTAGAGTTCTGGTGGTTTCGATTTCCTCTTTCGACAGTAAAGTTCTTGGCTTTTTAATTTTTCGTATTAAATATTTTCCCCGTTAGTGTTTTTAAATCAAAATATGTTTTGTTACCGAAGAAAAAATTATGTTTTGTTATATTTTTGTAAAAAATGGACTACTTGTGAAGATAACAAATGTTAGGTAAATGTGAATATATGCTACGTTAGATTAGGCTCTTAAATATAAAATCCTATGAATATACCTGGTTATTTTCTACAGCCAAATATTAGTTAGCGTTCTATAGGTTATATAGGCCTACAAGTTGTATAGTAGACCTAAATAAAGGGAGCAGAGGAATATATTTAAGCCAATATTTTCCATTTCCATTAAACCACTGTCTGTAAACACTATAAACAATTGTCTTCCTCTAGAAATATAAAACATATTGAAAATAGTATTGATAAAAAACACTTAGAGGGGATACGAGCTGCAATTTAGGATGCTGTACAAGAGTTAAGAAACTTTCAAAATGGCGGCGTTTCGCAACTTGACGCTCTTCATATTTAATAAGGTCAAGGTAAAAAAATGCCAGTTATCTGATTGGCATATTCCCCTCTCTGTCCATCTCAACTTGTACCTCATTTCCCTCCTGCGATTTATCTGAGTCCGTAAATCTTCATCAAGTCGCCCGTCATGATTGTTTAATTACGTTTACGTCTGCGTCGTGCGAAGGCTTGTTCACTACCTGTCCTTGGAAACCTGTGATGTATGGTCAACACCTAATACACATCTTTGGTCTAATCTGCTTTATTGCCGCTAAAGAGAGTAAGTAGTAAGGGAAGTGAACATATAGAATTTTTCCAATGATAAAATTTTATGAGTTTAAATTTTCTCACGATTAAAGACTTTAGGCTAAAAAAAAAACATTTTTACCGGTATATATTTTTACAAATGTAGAAATATTACATTATTTCAAATTTTACATTGCTACCTTAACTCCTATGCTAATTTTCTAAGTAGCTCCTCCGTTTGTCTTCAGTGTGGTGTTTTCACATATTTTCTTTATGTTGGTAGAACTACATTTCTTTGATATAAGACTAAATCTCGCCATTGCAGACATAAAATTAGGATGTTGCTAAATATTTGTTTCAAATATTGGAGAAATTCTTATTTTCATATTGTTGCTGGTATGACATTACTATACGTTACTAGATCGGGCGACTCCATCTCCTTTTATTCTACTTTAGATATTACCGTAGGGTCATAGTCTAATTTCAACCCCTCCTTTTATAATCTTATGATGCAGCTGAAAAGAGTGTAGAATCCAGAACTGCATCAGACACCTTCTCTACTACTTTACTCCGCAGTTGATATGACTCTAGGTTACAGGTATGCATCAGGCACTTGTTCTTCCACTTTTATTCTGTAATTGATATGCCGCTAAGATTAAGTTATGGATTATTCACTCGCTCTTACATTTTTATTTAGCAGTTGATAAGCCCCTAGGATTCACTTACGGTTTATTCACTTGCTCTTACATTTTTATTTCGCAGTTGATATATGACTCTAGGTTTTAGATCTGCATCAGACACTTGCTCTTCCACTTTTAATTTTGCAGTTGATATGCCACTAGGACTCAGTTCTAAATTATTCACTTGTTCTTCCTCTTTTATTTTGCAGTTGATATGCCACTAGGACTCGGCTTCGAATTATTCACTTGATTTTCCACTTTTACAGGTATTCTGTAGTTGATATGCCGCTAGGATTCACGGTTAGATTATTGACTTTCTCTTCTACCTTCCGCACTTGCTATGTCACTAGGATTCAGTTCTGAATTATTCACTTGATTTTCCACTTTTACAGGTATTCTGTAGTTGATATGCCGCTAGGATTCACGGTTAGATTATTGACTTTCTCTTCTACCTTCCGCACTTGCTATGTCACTAGGATTCAGTTCTGAATTATTCACTTGTTCTTCCTCTTTTATTTTGCAGTTGATATGCCACTAGGACTCGGCTTCGAATTATTCACTTGATTTTCCACTTTTACAGGTATTCTGTAGTTGATATGCCGCTAGGATTCACGGTTAGATTATTGACTTTCTCTTCTACCTTCCGCACTTGCTATGTCACTAGGATTCAGTTCTGAATTATTCACTTGATTTTCCACTTTTACAGGTATTCTGTAGTTGATATGCCGCTAGGATTCACGGTTAGATTATTGACTTTCTCTTCTACCTTCCGCACTTGCTATGTCACTAGGATTCAGTTCTGAATTATTCACTTGATTTTCCACTTTTACAGGTATTCTGTAGTTGATATGCCGCTAGGATTCACGGTTAGATTATTGACTTTCTCTTCTACCTTCCGCACTTGCTATGTCACTAGGATTCAGTTCTGAATTATTCACTTGATTTTCCACTTTTACAGGTATTCTGTAGTAGATATGCCGCTAGGATTCACGGTTAGATTATTGACTTTCTCTTCTACCTTCCGCACTTGCTATGTCACTAGGATTCAGTTCTGAATTATTCACTTGATTTTCCACTTTTACAGGTATTCTGTAGTTGATATACCGCTAGGATTCACGGTTAGATTATTGACTTTCTCTTCTACCTTCCGCACTTGCTATGTCACTAGGATTCAGTTCTGAATTATTCACTTGATTTTCCACTTTTATAGGTATTCTGTAGTTGATATGCCGCTAGGATTCACGGTTAGATTAATGACTTTCTCTTCTACCTTCCGCACTTGTTATGTCACTAGGATTCATTTCTGAATTATTCACTTGATTTTCCACTTTTACAGGTATTCTGTAGTTGATATGCCGCTAGGATTCACGGTTAGATTATTGATTTTCTCTTCTACCTTCCGCACTTGCTATGTCACTAGGATTCAGTTCTGAATTATTCACTTGATTTTCCACCTTTACAGGTATTCTGTAGTTGATATGTCGCTAGGATTCACGGTTAGATTATTGACTTTCTCTTCTACCTTCCGCACTTGCTATGTGACTAGGATTCAGTTCTGAATTATTCACTTGATTTTCCACTTTTACAGGTATTCTGTAGTAGATATGCCGCTAGGATTCACGGTTAGATTATTGACTTTCTCTTCTACCTTCCGCACTTGCTATGTCACTAGGATTCAGTTCTGAATTATTCACTTGATTTTCCACTTTTACAGGTATTCTGTAGTTGATATACCGCTAGGATTCACGGTTAGATTATTGACTTTCTCTTCTACCTTCCGCACTTGCTATGTCACTAGGATTCAGTTTTGAATTATTCACTTGATTTTCCACTTTTACAGGTATTCTGTAGTTGATATGCCGCTAGGATTCACGGTTAGATTATTGACTTTCTCTTCTACCTTCCGCACTTGCTATGTCACTAGCATTCAGTTCTGAATTATTCACTTGATTTTCCACTTTTACAGGTATTCTGTAGTTGATATGCCGCAAGGATTCACGGTTAGATTATTGACTTTCTCTTCTACCTTCCGCACTTGCTATGTCACTAGGATTCAGTTCTGAATTATTCACTTGATTTTCCACTTTTACAGGTATTCTGTAGTTGATATGCCGCTAGGATTCACGGTTAGATTATTGACTTTCTCTTCTACCTTCCGCACTTGCTATGTCACTAGGATTCAGTTCTGAATTATTCACTTGATTTTCCACTTTTAC
This sequence comes from Prosapia bicincta, assembly GCA_036971475.1. NCBI lineage: Eukaryota > Metazoa > Arthropoda > Insecta > Hemiptera > Cercopidae > Prosapia > Prosapia bicincta. The sequence goes on from JBAIZL010000428.1 coordinate 619,096, forward strand.
AGGTATTCTGTAGTTGATATGCCGCTAGGATTCACGGTTAGATTATTGACTTTCTCTTCTACCTTCCGCACTTGCTATGTCACTAGGATTCAGTTCTGAATTATTCACTTGATTTTCCACTTTTACAGGTATTCTGTAGTTGATATGCCGCTAGGATTCACGGTTAGATTAATGACTTTCTCTTCTACCTTCCGCACTTGCTATGTCACTAGGATTCAGTTCTGAATTATTCACTTGATTTTCCACTTTTACAGGTATTCTGTAGTTGATATGCCGCTAGGATTCACGGTTAGATTATTGACTTTCTCTTCTACCTTCCGCACTTGCTATGTCACTAGGATTCAGTTCTGAATTATTCACTTGATTTTCCACTTTTACAGGTATTCTGTAGTTGATATGTCGCTAGGATTCACGGTTAGATTATTGACTTTCTCTTCTACCTTCCGCACTTGCTATGTCACTAGGATTCAGTTCTGAATTATTCACTTGATTTTCCACTTTTACAGGTACTCTGTAGTTGATATGTCGCTAGGATTCACGGTTAGATTATTGACTTTCTCTTCTACCTTCAGCACTTGCTATGTCACTAGGATTCAGTTCTGAATTATTCACTTGATTTTCCACTTTTATAGGTATTCTGTAGTTGATATGCCGCTAGGATTCACGGTTAGATTAATGACTTTCTCTTCTACCTTCCGCACTTGCTATGTCACTAGGATTCATTTCTGAATTATTCACTTGATTTTCCACTTTTACAGGTACTCTGTAGTTGATATGCCGCTAAGATTCACGGTTAGATTATTGATTTTCTCTTCTACCTTCCGCACTTGCTATGTCACTAGGATTCAGTTCTGAATTATTCACTTGATTTTCCACTTTTACAGGTATTCTGTAGTTGATATGTCGCTAGGATTCACGGTTAGATTATTGACTTTCTCTTCTACCTTCCGCACTTGCTATGTCACTAGGATTCAGTTCTGAATTATTCACTTGATTTTCCACTTTTACAGGTATTCTGTAGTTGATATGCCGCTAGGATTCACGGTTAGATTATTGACTTTCTCTTCTACCTTCCGCACTTGCTATGTCACTAGGATTCAGTTCTGAAATATTCACTTGATTGTCCACTTTTACAGGTATTCTGTAGTTGATATGCCGCTAGGATTCACGGTTAGATTATTGACTTTCTCTTCTACCTTCCGCACTTGCTATGTCACTAGGATTCAGTTCTGAATTATTCACTTGATTTTCCACTTTTACAGGTATTCTGTAGTTGATATGCCGCTAGGATTCACGGTTAGATTATTGACTTTCTCTTCTACCTTCCGCACTTGCTATGTCACTAGGATTCAGTTCTGAATTATTCACTTGATTTTCCACTTTTACAGGTATTCTGTAGTTGATATGCCGCTAGGATTCACGGTTAGATTATTGACTTTCTCTTCTACCTTCCGCACTTGCTATGTCACTAGGATTCAGTTCTGAATTATTCACTTGATTTTCCACTTTTACAGGTATTCTGTAGTTGATATGCCGCTAGGATTCACGGTTAGATTATTGAGTTTCTCTTCTACCTTCCGCACTTGCTATGTCACTAGGATTCAGTTCTGAATTATTCACTTGATTTTCCACTTTTACAGGTATTCTGTAGTTGATATGCCGCTAGGATTCACGGTTAGATTATTGACTTTCTCTTCTACCTTCCGCACTTGCTATGTCACTAGGATTCAGTTCTGAATTATTCACTTGATTTTCCACTTCTACAGGTATTCTGTAGTTGATATGCCGCTAGGATTCACGGTTAGATTATTGACTTTCTCTTCTACCTTCCGCACTTGCTATGTCACTAGGATTCAGTTCTGAATTATTCACTTGATTTTCCACTTTTACAGGTATTCTGTAGTTGATATGCCGCTAGGATTCACGGTTAGATTATTGACTTTCTCTTCTACCTTCCGCACTTGCTATGTCACTAGGATTCAGTTCTGAATTATTCACTTGATTTTCCACTTTTACAGGTATTCTGTAGTTGATATGCCGCTAGGATTCACGGTTAGATTATTGACTTTCTCTTCTACCTTCCGCACTTGCTATGCCACTAGGATTCAGTTCTGAATTATTCACTTGATTTTCCACTTTTACAGGTATTCTGTAGTTGATATGCCGCTAGGATTCACGGTTAAATTTTTGACTTTCTCTTCTACCTTCTGCACTTGCTATGTCACTAGGATTCAGTTCTGAATTATTCACTTGATTTTCCACTTTTACAGGTATTCTGTAGTTGATATGCCGCTAGGATTCACGGTTAGATTAATGACTTTCTCTTCTACCTTCCGCACTTGCTATGTCACTAGGATTCAGTTTTGAATTATTCACTTGATTTTCCACTTTTACAGGTATTCTGTAGTTGATATGCCGCTAGGATTCACGGTTAGATTATTGACTTTCTCTTCTACCTTCCGCACTTGCTATGTCACTAGGATTCAGTTCTCAATTATTCACTTGATTTTCCACTTTTACAGGTATTCTGTAGTTGATATGCCGCTAGGATTCACGGTTAGATTATTGACTTTCTCTTCTACCTTCCGCACTTGCTATGTCACTAGGATTCAGTTCTGAATTATTCACTTGATTTTCCACTTTTACAGGTATTCTGTAGTTGATATGCCGCTAGGATTCACGGTTAGATTATTGACTTTCTCTTCTACCTTCCGCACTTGCTATGTCACTAGGATTCAGTTCTGAATTATTCACTTGATTTTCCACTTTTACAGGTATTCTGTAGTTGATATGCCGCTAGGATTCACGGTTAAATTTTTGACTTTCTCTTCTACCTTCTGCACTTGCTATGTCACTAGGATTCAGTTCTGAATTATTCACAAGATTTTCCACTCTTACAGGTATTCTGTAGTTGATATGCCGCTAGGATTCACGGTTAGATTAATGACTTTCTCTTCTACCTTCCGCACTTGCTATGTCACTAGGATTCAGTTTTGAATTATTCACTTGATTTTCCACTTTTACAGGTATTCTGTAGTTGATATGCCGCTAGGATTCACGGTTAGATTATTGACTTTCTCTTCTACCTTCCGCACTTGCTATGTCACTAGGATTCAGTTCTGAATTATTCACTTGATTTTCCACTTTTACAGGTATTCTGTAGTTGATATGCCGCTAGGATTCACGGTTAGATTATTGACTTTCTCTTCTACCTTCCGCACTTGCTATGTCACTAGGATTCAGTTCTGAATTATTCACTTGATTTTCCACTTTTACAGGTATTCTGTAGTTGATATGCCGCTAGGATTCACGGTTAGATTATTGATTTTCTCTTCTACCTTCCGCACTTGCTATGTCACTAGGATTCAGTTCTGAATTATTCACTTGATTTTCCACTTTTACAGGTATTCTGTAGTTGATATGCCGCTAGGATTCACGGTTAGATTATTGACTTTCTCTTCTACCTTCCGCACTTGCTATGTCACTAGGATTCAGTTCTGAAATATTCACTTGATTTTCCACTTTTACAGGTATTCTGTAGTTGATATGCCGCTAGGATTCACGGTTAGATTATTGACTTTCTCTTCTACCTTCCGCACTTGCTATGTCACTAGGATTCAGTTCTGAATTATTCACTTGATTTTCCACTTTTACAGGTATTCTGTAGTTGATATGCCGCTAGGATTCACGGTTAGATTATTGACTTTCTCTTCTACCTTCCGCACTTGCTATGTCACTAGGATTCAGTTCTGAATTATTCACTTGATTTTCCACCTTTACAGGTATTCTGTAGTTGATATGTCGCTAGGATTCACGGTTAGATTATTGACTTTCTCTTCTACCTTCCGCACTTGCTATGTGACTAGGATTCAGTTCTGAATTATTCACTTGATTTTCCACTTTTACAGGTATTCTGTAGTAGATATGCCGCTAGGATTCACGGTTAGATTATTGACTTTCTCTTCTACCTTCCGCACTTGCTATGTCACTAGGATTCAGTTCTGAATTATTCACTTGATTTTCCACTTTTACAGGTATTCTGTAGTTGATATACCGCTAGGATTCACGGTTAGATTATTGACTTTCTCTTCTACCTTCCGCACTTGCTATGTCACTAGGATTCAGTTTTGAATTATTCACTTGATTTTCCACTTTTACAGGTATTCTGTAGTTGATATGCCGCTAGGATTCACGGTTAGATTATTGACTTTCTCTTCTACCTTCCGCACTTGCTATGTCACTAGCATTCAGTTCTGAATTATTCACTTGATTTTCCACTTTTACAGGTATTCTGTAGTTGATATGCCGCAAGGATTCACGGTTAGATTATTGACTTTCTCTTCTACCTTCCGCACTTGCTATGTCACTAGGATTCAGTTCTGAATTATTCACTTGATTTTCCACTTTTACAGGTATTCTGTAGTTGATATGCCGCTAGGATTCACGGTTAGATTATTGACTTTCTCTTCTACCTTCCGCACTTGCTATGTCACTAGGATTCAGTTCTGAATTATTCACTTGATTTTCCACTTTTACAGGTATTCTGTAGTTGATATGCCGCTAGGATTCACGGTTAGATTATTGACTTTCTCTTCTACCTTCCGCACTTGCTATGTCACTAGGATTCAGTTCTGAATTATTCACTTGATTTTCCACTTTTACAGGTATTCTGTAGTTGATATGCGGCTAGGATTCACGGTTAGATTATTGATTTTCTCTTCTACCTTCCGCACTTGCTATGTCACTAGGATTCAGTTCTGAATTATTCACTTGATTTTCCACTTTTACAGGTATTCTGTAGTTGATATGCCGCTAGGATTCTCGGTTAGATTACTGACTTTCTCTTCTACCTTCCGCACTTGCTATGTCACTAGGATTCAGTTCTGAATTATTCACTTGATTTTCCACTTTTACAGGTATTCTGTAGTTGATATGCCGCTAGGATTCACGGTTAGATTATTGACTTTCTCTTCTACCTTCCGCACTTGCTATGTCACTAGGATTCAGTTCTGAATTATTCACTTGATTTTCCACTTTTACAGGTATTCTGTAGTTGATATGCCGCTAGGATTCACGGTTAGATTATTGACTTTCTCTTCTACCTTCCGCACTTGCTATGTCACTAGGATTCAGTTCTGAATTATTCACTTGATTTTCCACTTTTACAGGTATTCTGTAGTTGATATGCCGCTAGGATTCACGGTTAGATTATTGACTTTCTCTTCTACCTTCCGCACTTGCTATGTCACTAGGATTCAGTTCTGAATTATTCACTTGATTTTCCACTTTTACAGGTATTCTGTAGTTGATATGCCGCTAGGATTCACGGTTAGATTATTGACTTTCTCTTCTACCTTCCGCACTTGCTATGTCACTGGCATTCAGTTCTGAATTATTCACTTGATTTTCCACTTTTACAGGTATTCTGTAGTTGATATGCCGTTAGGATTCACTGTTAGATTATTGACTTTCTCTTCTACCTTCCGCACTTGCTATGTCACTAGGATTCAGTTCTGAATTATTCACTTGATTTTCATCTTTTATTTTGCAGTTGATATGCCATTAGGATTCAGTTCTGAATTATTTCCTTTTTCTTCCACTTTAGTTTTGCACTTGCTATGTCACTGAGATTCATTTCTGAATAATTATTCACTTGATTTTTCACTTTTATTTTGAAAATGATATGCATTAGGATTCAGTTCTGAATTATTTCCTTTCCATTTCCTCTTTAGTTCTGCACTTGCTATGTCACTAGGATTCATTTCTGAATAATTATTCACTTGATTTTCCACTTTTATTTTGGAAATGATATGCATTAGGATTCAGTTCTGAATTATTTCCTTTCTCTTCCTCTTAATTCTGCACTTGCTATGTCACTAGGATTCATTTCTGAATAATTATTCACTTGATTTTCCACTTTTATTTTGGAAATGATATGCATTAGGTATCAGTTCTGAATTATTTCCTTTCTCTTCCTCTTTAGTTCTGCACTTGCTATGTCACTAGGATTCATTTCTGAATAATTATTCACTTGATTTTCCACTTTTATTTTGGAAATGATATGCATTATGCAGCGGCCAGAATGTCCGATGCAAAGAATCAGGGTAATTGTACAGAATACCAGAATCAAACCTTACCTGGTTAAATAATTGGCTAAATTTATATGTAAAAATTTTAAAGCATTATAATAATAATAATAATATTAAAACTAGGGTAAATAATAGTAAAATGAAGAAAATTAGAAATAACTTTAGACTTAAAAAACATAAATTATAATCCATAAGAAAAATTATCACTTCAAAGTAGATAGCCTAAATTATGTATACATAAAAGACGGTAATTGTGTAGTATAACAAACTCGACCTAGATGCCGGCTATTAAAATAATTGTAATTAAATATAATCAGGAATAAAGAATGTAAATTAATAAGATGTGAGGAAAGTAAATTAGGCCTAGATAGGGAAAATAATATTTATGTAAAAGTAAAGATTAAAGGTTAAAAAGTAATAGCCTAGAAATTAGGTTATATTAGAAGCAGTCATATTTGATTCCGGAAAAATCCGCTTAGGGTATTGATTATAAATCTTGTCACTACGAAACGAAAGCGCTACAGTCGAACTTTGGATTAGGAATTTTAAAAAGTAAATTAAATTAAATAAGAAGAAATAAAGTCAAATACGTTATTAAATAAAAGGTAAAAATGGAAAGGACACATCAGAATACAGAAACGCCTTTTACAAAAAGTGAAACTAATCTTAGTTCAGAATTTCCGAACAAACAAAGTCAATTGCCATGGCAACGGCTTTCTGATTGGTCAAAAGTTGAAAAATGGATACTATGAAGTGGGGCCTCAAAAAAGGGACGCTATCCAGAATTAGAATGCATTAGGCTCTCAAGGCGAGCAGACGTGTTTTTGTACCATGCGAAAAGGACAAGAAAAAATGTGCTAGAAACAGAGTAAAAAGTGCTACGATGTGATCAGGGGAAGGAAGATATATATGAGCAAGGGCTCATATATACCCAGAACAAAATTTCGACCACCAAAATGCAAAATTAAAGAAAATAAGAAGATTAACCGAAATTATGGAGAGACGCCTACCTACCAAGACCCTTGAAGCTGTAATGGGACCGACAGATGACAACATTAATGAAGATAAAAAGATTTCTACAGTACAAGGTTATATAATCAATTTAATTATTCTTTTTTAATAACATTTTACTTCAAATTATATTAACTTAAATTCAAAATTAAATAAGATGGGAATAACCTAAGGGACTGATTAGTCAACTCTCTTAGGCTACCCAAATTTAAGTAACAAAGATTCAAAATTGACTTTCCATTCCCATCGCTGTGGGAATGTATGGATTAAGTATAAAGATGTATATCTTATATGGCTTTTTCTAAGTGAATTTCTAATGAATAATTTCTAAAGAAGTTAATTGTTCAAGGCCTAGCCTAAAGGCATTAAATAGTAATATTAAGTGTTTGAAAAAGAATCAGATTTTAAAATATGTTAAATTTAACTGTAACAATCAAAACTATATACAAAATTAATTATTGTAACTTTGATAATTTAAATTATATATAAAATTAATGATAATAAGAAAATTTAAAAACATAGAATGAGATAATAATGTATAATTCAATGGCAAGTTGTATGGAATTTTGAAAAAGTAATTAGTCAAGAAAATCCTGTTAAATTAAATAAAAACAATAATAATTAATTTGAACCTTGGAACAAATAAATAAAAAGGTATATTTTCCAATTAGCTGTGTTTTCATTCTAAATAAGATAAGTTCACTAGGTATCCAGGTATAGTCTTTAAATCACAAGTGTCTCTCAAAGATTCCACTACCCGAAAAGGAGCTTGAACAGGGCTTATCGGAGGCTAATTGGTTTTATCAAAAATTTAGGGGTTGGTTCCTCTGAGAGGTTTATTCCTTGAGGCACAGGTCTATGAAATTAGGTTCGTAGTCAATGGATAAACCATTACTTTCTTACTGACTTAGCAATTGAAGAAAAGAAAGGGCCAAGTAAGGCAGGAGAAAAAAGGTCGGTAAGAATTAGGATTCAGTTCTGAATTATTTCCTTTCTCTTCCTCTTTAGTTCTGCACTTGCTATGTCACTAGGATTCATTTCTGAATAATTATTCACTTGATTTTCCACTTTTATTTTGGAAATGATATGCATTAGGATTCAGTTCTGAATTATTTCCTTTCTCTTCCTGTTTAGTTCTGCACTTGCTATGTCACTAGGATTCATTTCTGAATAATTATTCACTTGATTTTCAACTTTTAATTTGGAAATGATATGCATTAGGATTCAGTTCTGAATTATTCACTTTCTCTTCCTCTTTTATTTTGCAGTTGATTAAGCACCTCCATTTTACTTTTATCTAGCACTTCCTCTATTAGTGACATGCCAGTATGTTTGCACAAAGCCTTTTCTCTTCTACACATTTGAATTGACCTACTACACTACCGAAACCTTGTTCTTAATCTGTCCAGTCTGTTTTATTCTTATTCTTTTACTATTAATTCACTTAAATTCAATTCAGCTTGATACCCTCAATATTTTACTGTCACTTTGTTTCTAATAATACATTGAGTTATAGGCGTACATCTGCATCAGGCTTCTACTTATTTACTCTATTCTGCTGCGGATTGGCCGCTTGGAGTTAGTTTACATGAAGCTTCTCTGACTCTTTATCTCCACGAAACAAATGTTCTTCTACTAAAATATATTCTGCTACTGATAAGCCATTAGGAGTAGACTTTACAACGCGTGAGAAACACCTCGTGTTAAAATTCGGTGGAAAAGTTAATCTCCTCCTTAAATTACCCTATTAACATCAGGACCATTTTAGCTCTTTTTTAGGATACATTTTTTTTTCTCTGATTATTGCTTGTTTTTTTTCTAATATGAGGGTGAACTGGTAGAATCTCCCTATGGTCTTGAAGAGTGTATGTGAACTTCAAATATTCCTACGCATATAATTTCTGTATTCTCATGTCATGAATGCATCCGGATAAGTCATGGCAGGTACCCTTTAAGCCGGGGACATACTTGTCATGCAGCCTTCCGATCCGACTTAGGTCCGATTTTGATCTAAAAATCTGATCGGTGCGGGATCGGAAAGGAATAAGCACACTACAATGTTCCTAGTTCTTTCCGATTTTACAGTAGTCCATCTCGCCATCGCCACTCTCTGTGCCGGTCTCGCGAGTCTCGGAAGGTACTGGGCACTAATGTTGAAACATTTTAGCAACTGTGATTTAGCTATTATGACTATCTGTTTAGACGAAGAAGATCGAAATTATCAGAAATCGGCGATGTCAAGCAGTGAAAAACGTGAATTTTGGGTAAATGATGCTTGGAAAACAAGACACGAAGAAAAAGAGCTAAAAGAAAATTTGTCTTCAAAAAAATAATAATAAACAACCACTTAACTTACTAACCCGAGTTAACTCGGGAAGTGCGTTTGCTGTTTAAATTACTAACCCGAGTTAACTCGGAATGTTTTTTCCTTCTTGTGTTATGTGTTTCACAAAGCGATATTGATCGATAATGTAAACTCAGGCATATATAATGCTTATGTCACATCCTAGACTATTTATAGCCAAGATTAGCGGACATTTGTTTGTCCGACACGCAACTAGGATACGAATAGTTTGCACTGTTGGAGCATGATCGGACAAAGGCAACGGCGACGGACTGGAGTAGGACTGGCCACGTGACGGAAAGGTGTAGACTGCGGCATTGACAAATCACTGTCAATTCCTCTGTCGTGCAGTCGTCCGTCATTATGATCGGAAGGCTGCATGGCAAGTGTGTCTCCGATCACGACCCGTTTTGGAGCTGCACAGTGCTCTCTTCTTCTTCTCTGTGCCTTGTCTCTAAAACTGTTGAAGATGCTGAAACAAAGATTACTGGTTTAGTCATTAGATTACAAAATCATTGTAATGAAAGCTGAAATTTTCATTTCATCTGTATTTCATTAGGTGAATGGTTTTGATATTAACATAAAATATTTCACTTTTTATATTGATTTATATTCTCTTTGGAAATTTTCAATATTTAAGGTAGTGATTCAAGGACTTCATATATTCTAAATCTTGGACTCAGTGATCCCTGCACACGCAGTATTACCTACGGAGCAATTTATTTAACAAAATCTGTATTAGAATCATACGATTTTTTTAATTTCGTATAAAATTATATACATTTTTTGTATATATTTATGATTACTATACAGATATACTAATACACGAATACAAACTATAATTGTCTGCTCTGGTCCAGCTAAATTTATGACCTGATTTGGAAGATTTCCAGAGGAGAAACATTTGTATCGCATAGAGCATAGAGGAATGGATATCGTAGCAAATATTCCTTAAGTGTGGCTGTTCAGAGTTGTGTTAGCGATTTATTTGAAACCATTTGGCTACGCACAAAATTAATGCTCCGCAAATTATTCACTCATTAATCATTCAACCTCGAATATTGGCATTTCTAAAAATATCTCTTCTCATTTAGGATTTGGGAAATACCCTTACTGTGTTTACCAAATAATCAATAGAGACTGAATTCGAGTTGAATCTAACATCTCTTTTGCGCTCATTGAAGCACTAACCACGGCCCACTCTCTCTCTCTCTCTCTCCCTCTCTCTGTCTCTTTCTATCGTAATCTGAACGAAATACTTTGACGAAAGACGTTTACACTCAAATCAACATAAATTCTGCAAGTTTTCGTTCGCACATAAGAAGTTTGATTTTTAAAAATTGGATTCGAACACAAATATGATTTTGTAAAGAAACAAAAGTAAGTTAACAACTTTTGGGAGTTCTGAAATTGAATTTTTTCGTTCTAATAGCAGTTTAGTAAGTGAGAAATCTTATGCCCTTACATTTGTAACTCCTCAGAATGAAAATTAATTTCACTTACTGAACTAAATATTAATAGCCTACACATCAAAAATAATTCTAAATTTCAGGAAAACTATAAAATCAGTGAATATATATGCGCCTAGAAAGGTTAGGTATGAGGTCATTCAAACCAAACGCCTTCCCAACGAGATTTCTATGAACTCCCCTCACTTTAAGGGCTATGGTATAAGATGTCGATTGCATCACACTTCGATATACCATGTTTTTTATAAGTTATTGACCATGTAGTGCAATTCTTACTGCTGGTTATTGAAGGAATCTATTTTTGTAAAGTTATTGTTTGTCGAATTTGTTTCTCTCTACTATAAAGAATATAAAATTCGATATAAAATATTACCTGAATGGATTCATTAAAGATAAAATCACCGGCACAAATAAAATGAATGGCACTTATTTTTTCGGGTAAAACATCCTGAAAAATGTTCACCGATGAAGTTTATATTGAAACTTATTTTTAATATATTTGGTTCTATCTTTACTTGAGCTGCTAGTTTGAACAGAAAACACTTGAACATGTACTAGCATGTTACACCTGCCTATATCAGCACTTACGTTTTTTTGTTATTGAGATGTTCGCATTGTCTACTCAGACCGTAACCGACCTCTTGGTTGTTATACGTCTGGGTGGAGATTAGGTAGGATAGGGTTATTATGTATTTTTTATAAATATTATTGGGGGATATAATGTCTAAAGGTGTTTGTGAGTTGTGTTAGATGTTACGTATGTGTGTTGGGTGAAGTTTGAAAAGTTTGTATATTTCATATTGTTCGATTGTGTAGCATTGATTATTTTTGTTTGTTTGTATAGAACCTATAGGTTAGATGTTATCTCATATTCACAAACCCCACCTATAACATAACATCAAACCCACGAATTCTACAAAAACAAAACAAAAATAAACCAACGCTACACAACAGCACGAAATATAGAAACATTTCAAACTAGATCCAACACACCTAATTACATTATAACTCATGTATATTTTTCGACAGTATAAACCCTTATATTCTTTAAAAATACACCTCATAGCAATATCTTACCCTAATTTAAAACAACCAAGAAGTCAGTGACGATCTGTGTTGTCAATATAACACATCTCCCGAAAAGGCCGTCCTCAATAATCAAAAATGTAAGTGCTACTATAGACATGTGTAACAATAGTATATGTACAAGTGTTTTTACATATATTAAATTTGTTTTGAAATATTGAATGGAAAAAGATCAAACCGCTATAAAATGCGAGAAAAAAACCATCTTTGAAACTTGTTGCTGACATTGTGACTTCGTAGAAGAATATTTTAACATAAGTTAAAGTAGTTTTAAGGCTTTATGAATAATTCGTTCAAAATTTATTTTACTCTAAAAGTTGTTTGAATTTTAGAAAAATAATTTGTTATTGTCCTTTCATAAAATTTTTAAAACATTTGCAGATACATCTTTCGTATGCGTAGATAAATATTTGTGTTTAAGTATTATTAGCATTTTAAAATTTTAAGCTCCATAAAACATTTTGTGTTTCTTTCCAGGGGATGTTCATAGTGTCGCTGCCTTTTGCGGTGCTCCGTGGCGGCTACTGGGCGATCTTCGCCATGCTCGGGATAGCCTACATTTGCTGCTACACTGGTAAGATCCTGGTGGAATGTCTGTACGAAGAGGATGCCGTGACCGGTGAGCGTGTCAGAGTGAGGGACTCGTATGTAGCCATCGCCAGAGAGTGTTTCGGCCCCACTTGGGGCGGTCGCGCAGTCAACTGTGCCCAACTCATTGAGCTACTGATGACGTGCATACTGTACGTGGTAGTCTGCGGTGACCTTCTCATCGGTACCTTCCCGGAAGGCGCGATAGACGCCCGTAGCTGGATGATGGTAGTAGGTATATTCCTGATACCGCTGGGATTCCTAAAGTCACTGCACCATGTGTCCTTGTTAAGCTTCTGGTGCACGATGTCTCACTTGGTAATAAACGCAATAATCCTAGGCTACTGTCTCTTGGAGCCCGACTGGGGCTGGAGCAAGGTGAAGTGGGAAATAGATCTCGAAAATTTTCCAATACTCTTGGGCGTCATTGTGTTCTCTTACACGTCTCAAATTTTCCTGCCCACTCTGGAAGGCAACCTTATTGACCGCAGTAAATTTGACTGGATGCTGAACTGGAGCCACATCGCCGCTGCCATTTTCAAGTCTCTATTTGGTTACGTCTGCTTCTTGACATTTCAGAACGACACCCAACAGGTCATCACCAACAACCTGCATTCGGCGTTCTTCAAAGGTCTTGTTAACATCTTTCTTGTCATCAAGGCGCTACTCAGCTATCCTCTACCTTTTTACGCGGCTTGTGATCTTTTGGAAAAGTCTTTCTTCAAAGGCAAACCAGAAACCATGTTCCCGTCTTTGTGGGCTCTAGACGGAGAGTTAAAAGTATGGGGCCTGGGCTTCCGTATCGCTATCGTTTTCCTCACAGTAATGATGGCGATTTCGATCCCTCATTTTGCCATTCTGATGGGCTTCATTGGAAGTTTTACCGGCACCATGTTGTCTTTCATCTGGCCATGCTACTTCCACCTGAAACTAAAAGGGCACAGCCTGGAGTGGGGCGCTGTGGCGTACGATTGTTTTGTTATATTCCTGGGCTTCCTATTCGGTATAATCGGGATGTACGACTCGGGAAGTGCCATGATCAAAGCATTTGAGATTGGTCTTCCTTTTTAAGAGTCACTTGTTAAATGTTCCCTAATTATAATAGTTCAAAACATGTCTTCCAAATGTAAAGTTGTTATAAATTGTTTAGTATTGTAATATAAGTAAGAAGCTTAAACAAAGATGTCTTCCGTTTGTGTGCCACCAAGTCTTCCTTGACGATTTTGTTTTTATGAAAATGTGATATATTTTATTTTGGATTAAGAGAATCTAGTCGTCTTCCATCTACTGTATTCAAGTCTTCCGTAAAATAAGTATTTGTTTTGTTAATAGTATGTGATAAATTGTGTTTAAAGGAGTTTATATTTACTTCCGAATGGAATCCAAGACTCAAAACATTTCCAGAATTTATCTTACTTTCGTTTGCAAGCTTAGAAACTATGGTTAGTTATTTGTAGGTTTTTATAGTAATTCTTTGTAAATTCAAAACATAAGTAGCATCAGTAAGTAGGCCTACTAGAAATTAAAATTTTACTACGCGAACAAATTTAAAATACAATAAAATTTAATTACCGTACTACGTAGAAGCGCCCATCCGTAAAGCTTATTGTAAGCGAGGCTGGGGCTGAAATAAAAATTTGCTGAAAATATTGTTTGGTAAAAACCGTGACGAAGAATTAGTTTACACGCAGTTTGTACACAAAGTTATTGTGTACAACGTTTGTGTACACAAAGTTTGTACACAAATTACTTTGAAATTAACGCTAAAAAATTTTATTTTCATATGAAGATTTTAAATGAAATGTATAATTTACTGTATTTTTGAGCACATATTTTAACATTTGGAAAATAGAATAGCTGCTAGTATAATGTCGTTAAAAATTGTCTTAGTGCATGAAATAGGATCTATACGAAAAATATAAGTAATACATAGGCTGTTTTATGTTTTAGATAGCTGTATTGTAATAAAAATCTAAATTCGTACAAAAAATAATAAACTACAACTTTCTGTGCCTTAAAATACAATAATTCTAAACTTTAAAAAGAAAAATATATATTTCCAAATAATTTATGTTATCGTAGCATTTAGCAGCGAAAGTTATATTTCTTCATTTTGAAAATTTTAAATAAATTGCAAAATAGGTTTACCAATTTTAAACAGCTCCCAATATAATATAAGCTTAACCATTAAAAGTTTTTAAACCAGATATCTAGGTGGCAAATCGTGGCAAAGTTATGAACTGAAAATAATATCAGTTTTATTTTAAACGAGTAGTTATAATTTGTTTGAAATCATTTTCGTTCATTGAGTCTTGTTTTCCATTTAGACGATAATTCTCTAGTATTAGTTGCAACTTACGCCAAAAGATCAATTCTAGTTTATTGGCTGTTACCTTGTACAAACGTATCTTTCAGATCAATACTATAATATTGTGTAAGTGTAATATATATATATATATTCGTAAGTTGTGAAAAGTCTTAGGTAAAAGGAAATATATTAAAATGGAGTAATTTTGTGAATTAGGTAGTAAATTTATTTATTTTTCTCTATGTAGTCCTAAAAAACAAGAAAATAAAGTATTGTGAAATTTTATTAAATTCTGAAGCTATAGAATTACAAAAAAAATGATTCCTAAATTACTACATCTGCAAGCTTAGTTAAAGTTGAAAGGCAAAAAGTTTTAAAAATATCAAATCAAATGGCCTGTGTTTGCTTTGGAAATCTGTCTCTTTTTTAAAGCTTAAAGTCGCACAATCTTACTAAGCCTACATACATTATGCATTTTATTTAATGTGTGAACACATTGTTTACTCACACCTACCTTGCCACTGTAGGCCTACATACGTCTCCATAAGCTAGTATGGTTGTGGAGAAGCAACCCGGATATGATACTAACCTTACCTTAACATCTCTGCCCCCAAGGCGGGGATAACACACGTGTTTACCGTGTGTTCTTTGCTTCAGACAAAGCATGGACGCAGACAGCAAGGCAGGGAAGACGAAGCGCCTTATTCAGCGTTTCTCGGAGCTGAAATTATTGGTTATATGGCAGTGGTACATAAACATGACAAACGGAAGTGTTCTGACAGATAAAAGCTTGCAAAATACAAACACATAAACTCAAATACATTATTAATTTTAAATAATATTTCACATCGCTTAACCTTCAGCGAGTTTGGCGAAACATTGCAAACTTTAAAAAGGTCACTTCTTCAAGCAGAGTAAGGAAATGAGCAGAGAATCAAGATAGATACACAAATAGCAAGGAAACTAGTGTAAGTGTAAACTAGTCCATTACGTAGGGCGTAGACTCTCTCGTATATAAGGTAACCCACTTTCGTTCAAATAAAATAAATTAAAATTTAATAAAAATATTTAACATAATTCAACCTATCTATTTTTCATGTATTTACCCGTAACGTACAGGCCAAAATCGGTAGTTTGTCTAATTTTTAGTACTTAAACATTCTACACAAAAATACTCCATTTTAATGCTAAATTAACTTGGCCAAGATGGTTTGTTGTTGTATTGGATTTGCTAAATATAAATGTTGTATTAAGATTTTTTTAATAGATGTTATATAGTAGGAACAGAAGCTGCCAGAGTTTATGTTTCATAAATTGTACAAAATATTAATGTTAATTTGTTTCTGAAAAGCCAATTTAATAATAGGCTTGAATTATTTTAAAATTGTACAGTTATATTGGTAGTCTATTAAATATGAACGATTTGCTTAAAACCGTGAAGAAAGTAGTGGGTGTAAACGAAACAATTTACATCGTTAGAGGTTTGCTGGGTAAAAACACACACATGTGTTTCTATAACACAACACATTCTTCCCCTAGTAGTTAGGTTGTAGGAGAGGTTGTTATGAGAGGAAATGATCGGAAGACAATGACGTCTCTAGCCAACCAGTAATATACTTGACAGCATTACGAATGCTTGTCAGTAATTCTTTGTAGCCATAGCTACACAGTGATGTTAGTATAACCAGTAGAGGTTGGCTAATGAGGTCACCACGATATTTCCGCTCTTGTCAGAGGCAAAACTACAAGCGGCAGACAACAATGGCGTTGGTCTGTGAGACAGGTGCTATTGAGCTATAATAACTATTTTAAAGCAATCTTTACTCTAAAGCAAAAACTCTTTACTCACAACAGTATAAGATCCTTAAATTCATGTTTCGGTGGCACTACAAGTTGCCTTCTTCAGTGTAAAACATCCTATGTGAATGAAAAACAGAGCTGCTTTAAAAACATTTTTAGCTCTGATTTATCAATACAGTCACGCTGGAGAAAGTTTTTATTTACTTACAACTTAACAGAAAAGTCAGTTAAATACAATGTATTTTTACAATAAATATCGACCATATTGAATAATAACAATCAAATTTGAATTTAAATATTGAAATTTATTTAAAAAGTGTAATTCCGTTGCGCATTGTAATCACTTGAGATTTTTATTAATTGTTTGATGTAAATATAGGAGCAATGAAAATCAAAACTTAAATGCAGACCCTATCAAGATGAAAGGGACATAATTAATAGATTACCAGTATATCACTACATAACATTATTCATTATACTACCAGTTTCGCATATTAATAACCAAGCCTTTAAGTGTCTATAAGGTATATATAAATAAGCTTAGCCTATTAATCACAAAGATCAATTACATTATGTATAAAGTATATTAGAATAATACAATGTTGGAAAAGCAATAATGAATGATTTGACAGATGAATATTAAATAAAATATAACGGTTTGTAATTTGTAACGAGTTTTAGTGAAGGAGTTGTGCATAGAGGTTTTAGTTATTTTATTACCATCGAAAGCAGTGGTTAGAATAATTTAGAAACATTAATAATAACATTTAGTGGATCTGTGAGTTACTAAGACGCACAGATTGTTATACACAGTATACACTTTTGTAACACTTCTTTCCTGGTTATAATATCAACCTGTTACATTTATTATTCAAGGAATAATAAATGCAGGGTCATTTCACTATTCACAAGGCGACTGAGAGGTCTATAGCGTTAAGCAATGAACTAATCATCTAGAGTTCCAGGGTTCGATCCTCGGTAGTGGCAAAGAAATTTTGTTTTATTCCAGCCCCAGGGTTTACTCAGCCTATACAAATGAGTGCCTAGTAGCAAAACCAGGGTAGTTATAGGCGGTTGAAGTGTAGTGCTGGGCACAATACTTCCTCGATCCTGTAGGGATCAAGTAAGACAGCTCCATCCCGTCTTTCCCAGACAATGTTAATGATATAAAAGGCGCCCTTATTCTACGAATATTTCATTAAGTAGGATGTTATTTTGATTGTTTGATTTGTTTTTTGATTATTGACTTTCCCCTATTAGTTTGTCGTCTTTTGTTTCCATAACATGTATGCGTACTCTTTCAAGGGATTTTTGAAATTTCGCGTTAAACGTATTACTTTTTTTAAATTAAAAGTTATTCAGTATGTACCACTTGTTCTGGTAGTAGATTTGTGCATCTGTGCATAATCAGTATAATCTTTAGTATATACCATATATCAGTATGGAAGATTTGTGCATCTGTGTTAGTATTCAGTATATACCACTTGTTTTGACGGTAGATTTGTGCATCTGTGCTAGTAACAGATGCTATTCAGAATAACATTATCTACAGCGTACAAGCTTTGTATATATATACTGATCAGGAAAATGTTGGTAAAACTATTATAAGTTTTCATAGTATATAACTAATTTTACTAAAAACCATTTTTTACAGGGTAAACATTTGAGTTGTTTTATGACACATTTTAACCAAAAAAGTAATATTTTGTTGAAAATTACATAAAACGTAAATTAAGGTAATATATCATTAAAGAATTTATGCGTCCTAATCACTCCAGCTCCACAACTGTTCAGGTATTTAGATATATAGAATTATATTTTGTGGGAATAACAAAAACTGTTTATAGAGCTGATAAATATTTTAGGTTAGGTTGTTGTAGGGTTTCTGTTTCAGTTGATTAGAATCAGTTTTTGCAAACTTTTGCTGTCAGTATAAACAATTTAATCGCAATAGTATATTTTACTACTTATTTAAATTATTAAATATTTTAATATATTCGAAAGAGAAGATGATAACTTTTAAACGATTTTATGGCCTATAAATTAATATACTGTATTTTGTTTGAATAATTTTGGCTTTTCAACCTATTAAAATAACACATAATGCCATTTTAATTAGCCTAATTATGTATTATTTAAGTAGTTTAATTAACATTTATTATATCATAAGAAATTAAAAAATGAGTTTTTACTAGGTTTCTCTATTTTTGAGGAAAGATAAAATAATGTTTATTCTAATGAAACTTGTAATAGTTTTTGTTATTAAGTTCGGTTTATTAATTGTTAAATATACAAAGTTTAATCTGTCACGCACAGGGTTGTAAAAATCTGAATCTGAAGATTTTTTGTAAAAAGAAAATTAAAATTTTATTAAATAGCTGTACTATAAGTAGCTTAGTTAGTTCGTATAATTTAGTGTAGATGGCGCAAGAGTCTTCCATTCAATGAGATAGTGTGAGAATATTTTTTGAAACTTTTCATTCCCGGTCTCTGAAACTGTCTAGTCATATCCGATAGCTTAGAAAGTTAGTGAGTTCTCGTTAACCGTGTAAATGTTCTTGCCAATTATAATAAATTGTTAATCCTGCTTTAAACCAGTTTTGAGTTTATGTAAGAGAATTACTTTTGTGTGTCGAGTAATATTTCATGTGTGTAGAAAAAGTATGTATTTTTCTGTTTATGCCGTTTTAGCTATTATGTCAAATCTTGTGTATTGTAACGTAGGAAATGGTGATTGACGACTTCATTAGTTGATCAAGAAAAAAAGACTTGAATGATGCGAATGGTGATGTTTCTTAATAACAATGTTTATAAAGATAACAAGGATCCACAGCTTACGGAGGTCCGGTGTTTCGTCACTTATTCAGTCACTTTACGACCCTGTATTTCTATAACGTTTTTTTCCAACAGCGATTTTGTGACGAAATTATATGGAACTGAATATGTTTTCACAAGTTTTACTTATTTTTAGAATGTTGGTAAGATTTATAACAATCTCTCTCTCTCTCTCTCTCTCTCTCTCTCTCTATCTCTCTAAATATATACACATACATATATATATACATATATATATATATACACATACATACATATATACACATACACACACACACACACACACACACACACACATATATATATATATATATATATATATATATATATATATATATATATATGTATGTATGTGTAAGTATCGTTGTCCAGAGTGACTGACCGAGAGTCAATGTAGAGTAGAAACTATAAAAGCTAGGCTTGAAATGTTCAGGGTACGCTCCGTTCATAACATAACCGCACACCAAGAAAGAATTTAGCAAAATGTTGACTTTAAAGTCTAAAAATCGAAAAACTACAAAAATGCTATGTTATGCATGATTGCTTCAATTTGTATACAATTACATATATTTTCGGTTAAACAATACGCTATTATAACTGTATTCTAATCCCATTATCATTATCAATTATTCTTTGTTCTTAAATTTATTAAACTAACATATAAGTGAAAATTTTAAGCAAGTGCGGGTGAAGTCACTACGAGACGCTGGTTATAATACAAATTGACCATAATACACAACAGCGTATGTCCTGCTATAGGCCTATTGCTTACATTGGAAATTTTATTGCTTTAATGTTTGCTGTTAACTTACTGTTTGCTTTAATTAAATCCTGCTAATACTATATAGTCTTTCTTTTTAAAATAAGCATTAAAAAAATAACCAAAAAGTACTCGAGTTTTATTACATGAAGCAACGAAAGCATTGGTGTTGAAGCAATAATAAACCACGCTGGAATCCCTGCGAACTTAGTAGTCACGGCAGAAAGCTCGCTTTCGCTAAGCAACACTACTTCATTAAAATACTTTTACCTGTTTGCTCTCGTGTTTAATTTGAAGAAAAAACTTTTGAAGTTAAATACTTCCTTGACTTAATTTCTTAAGTCAACTAGTTTAATTCAGTGAACTCTTTCCCTACATAGAGCCCGATAGTACAGTCTATCAGGCCCAATATAGTCCTATCAGTATTGGTGATTAGGCCACTTGTCTAGCTTAGCGTCCTGTTTAGCAAAATATTCCACCTTAATGTTTATCATTTGAGATGTAAAAAAATATAACGTTGAAGTTAGCATGAATAGGAAATCTAACAAAGAAGTTGAGGCAAGCTCTAGATTTTCGTTTCAATTAATAAAAAAAATCACTTTAATTTGGGAATAATTGTACGAAGCCGAAAGTTCTATAATAAGGTTTTAATTTAATGCGTTTAAAATTATTTCTGCAAAACTATATTTAATTTTGTTTGAAAAGTTTATCTTTGGAGTACGATAAGTTGGATTTCACATTAACTGTTCTATGGATTGTGTGTAGATAATGAATATAATAGTTTTATCGTCTACAAAAAATTAGAATCACACCTCTGTCTGTCTCTCTCTCTCTCTCTCTCTCTCTCTCTCTCTCTCTCTCTCTCTCTCTCTCTCTCTCTCTCTCTCCTCTCCCCTACTATGTATCTAATGTACCCCTGTTCAGTTTGCAATATTGTCAGTAATTTCATCTGATATAAATTTTGAAATATTTTAATGTAACTCTATTATTTTAATAAAACCCTTAATTAAGTAAATCACAAAATCCTTAGGTCGAATTTAATTTTAATTCACCTATTTGCGAGTGGGAACGTGCGGTGTACATATAGCCTTAAAATTATGAGGTGAACATTGTATCCGATAAAAACTTGCCAAAATGCTACGCAATTGTTTCCTAACTTTCTTGAATAATATCTTTTACCTATTAGTTACTATTAGGCACCATTATAAATGTTAGAGTTTCACTGGAAATTAATTATTTAGGCAAATCTTAAATACTGGGTTTGGTTTATTTATTTTCAGTTCACTTGAATAATTAGAAAATTATAGATATTAATTATGAGACAGTGGCAGGAAACTCTTTCATTCTTGTTCGAAAAAAATTGGTTGACTTACGCACTCCAAGCGGACATAGTTGTAAGCTTTTTTCACAGAGTAATATATTAATTTTAAGTTTTTCCCGGATGCTTTGGGAATTTAAAAATTCAAACAAAAATTACTTATAAACAAAAAGTTGAATAAATCTCGGATTGAAAAAATGTAAAGCCCACCGCCTGGCCCAGCATATTATTTCCTCCCACTCGTTTTATTTCGGTAACACTCTGCTCAGCTGTGAAGTAATGCTTAACCTTTCCATCATCGTGACTGGTGGTAATGTAAATACACTCGTTATACAGTAATAGGGACCCAATCGGGAATTCGTGATGCGAGATGTGTGAGTAGAACATTATCTACCTTAAAATACCCAATAGGAACTAGTTTTTGCTTATGTACTGCAAACGTTAGACAACTTTCATTCGTTTAGCAAATATTCTCCTAACATTACCGTAGGATTCTCATAACCACCTCGCAAAGTCTCTTAAAAATAGGTAATTAATTACGGAAATAGCGTGTGTCTTTTATACCCTATTCTACAGCTTCTCTCGGGTTCTTACCGTTTATTTTCATAACCAGTCTGGCTGCAGCATAAGTTGAAAATTCTGCAAGCTTCTTCCATCAATTTTTACAGCGTTTCGAGACACCACGTTTTTTTAGCAAAGACAGTTTTATCCACCATGCTTATAGTTCTTTTTTCTTGTTAGTGACCTGGCCGCTAAACTGAGCTTCACATATCCATACAGCACTATCGGGTCTTAACTAATAAATGCAATTTGCCTAAATTAGCTACATAAAAGTGATAAAATATTAATAACAAACATATATTACTAATAAATTATTACAAAAGTCATAACTTTAAAACCTCTAAAATATTCTAAAGTCATCAAGTTGATTCAATGAATTAGAATAGAATATTGAAAGTACATACTTGAACAACTTCACACAAGAATAAACATTGAAACGGGACATACATAAGGAAATGTTTGCTAAGTGTCTGATAAACTGAGAACTGGTGTTAAAGCAGTTTTGTATCTGGTCTTCCACCATACGTTGTTGTTTCGTGTATTTGGCACAGTATTCGATAAGGTTACCTGATACTTTAGTCGCCAAAGAATTAATGAATTAAAGCGAATGCTTTACAAAACCAGGTGTTATTTGTATTTATTATTTCCTTTATTGTCCTGCCAGTTATCCTGTGAGGGTTAGTCATGTGTTATGTACTGCATCTGCAGTCAGGAGGCTTTTTCAGTCATGAAAAGTGTCCAGTAACAGTGTTGTAACAGGTAAGCAACCTACCCAAGCGGTGCCAAATTTTTTTCTATCCAGGATATCATTTTGTACTTTCCTTAGCCCTCCCTAATTCAATCTTACATTCGTTATCCTTTTTACTAAAGAGGGTCGTAATGGGTTGAAACTCTTTATGATTCGGAGTGTAGCTCATCTTCAGATAAACGACCCTTCACACGTGATGATTCTCCTATATTCCCTTCTACGGCTGTTATGTTGTTACCTCAACCCTTCTTATATTCACCTCCAACCCTTTCTATTAGGTAACAGTTATGCTGGCTGATCACCTTAAAAATGCAAAATATGTAAAGGACTATTAAAACAATACAAGCACGAAATAGCAGATGTAACATTTAAATTACTTTGCACAAAACTAATATCAATAAAATGTAGATAGAATTGTTTTAACACAATTCGAAGAAATGTCGAATTTATGATTACAAATTGTCGAATTTAACTTTATAAAAAGGTTTATTTGAAGAATTGACAAAAATATGTTCTCTTGCAAAAACGTACTGGATCATCACAATTTAATAAATCCAAATGTAGTTATACAGATATACTATTACAAAAATATTTTTTTCATTATGAATTAGTGGTTATTTTAGTAACTAAGAATTATTCAATAAAAGTAAGCACTTTTGTAACTCCGTGGGAATCTAATTAAGTACATCGGAGAACGGAGACAAACTTGTCTGGGTTTGAGCACATTATTACTGTGGAAGAACAGAGCGACACAGGCGGTCCCAAAGATGTACTAATGGGTGACACCTGGTATAAACGAAGCATATTGGCTATAAAGGAGTGTGGTGATGGATGTAGATGACCTATAAGTTGACGTATCTTACCGGGAATTGCGGATTAGAACTGGACAAGTGGGAGTGGAACGTTCTATAGCACTGATCATAAATATACCCATTCAGACAGCCAGACCGTAAAAACATTTCAAAAATCACAAACATAGGCGCAATATCTAAATTTTTAAATAGGAAAATGAAAAATGAATCGTTTCTCGTTTACTACTAGACCGAGTAAACATTGAGCGAGGGAAATAATGAGAAATACTGCTACTGTGTTACAAGTATTCCCATCTTCGGCTGCAATGTTTACTCGGTCGGGTAATAGAATATAGAAGAAAGGAGTGGCAAGAGGATTTAAGTTTTATTTAGTTAGAGAAAAATCCTGTCAGTTGCAGGACAGATTCGTAAAAACAACGTTTGTTAAATGTGTGTATATATATATATATATATATATATATATATATATATATATATATATATATACAATAAATATATTAAATTTAGATGTTACAATTACTAGAAACAATAAACTATTTCAATACAATATATACAGAAAACCAACGTGGACAAATAAAACAAAACCAAATTATTCAAATGATCCTTATATGAAAAAAATACAAAATCGCAGGATGTGTAATTTCTCATCGTACTGAACACTTCTCTGTTTCTACAGAGAGCTTCTGAAGAAAAACCTCCGGATAAATGTTTACATCGTTTACCTCCATGGTAATCCAATTGGTAATATATTGTAATGGTAAATAGTTTGACTTTGGTTCAACTATTTAAAAGGAAAAACCATAATCTCCTGTTAGTTGGTTTAATAAATCTATTGAACTTTTTCGTTTGTTACTGGGAGCCATAACTGTTCAAGTATATTTAAAGTAACAAAAGATTAAATAAAACTAAATATTGAAAAACAAATAGTAACTAGTAGACAATGAACTTTCCAAATTTACATTTAAAAAAACTTGTCTTAATTATCAATTTAATAAAACAATACACGTTGAACTTAAATACCTCAGAATTTGTCATTTCGATGTACAAATGTGTTACATAAAGTTACAAAATATCAAATGCATTTTAACTACCCCCAAATACATGTTCACTAAGCCCTGTTGGTCATTACAGTAGCATATTTGCACTGTTTTGGTGCAAGTATGGTAAAAACTTTTGTTGTTTTTTTTAGATAGTTTCATTCTACTTATTTTAAGAAGTAGAAATTATAACAACTTAATACTGGACAAGGAGTAGGACTTCTTGGAAAAGCAACCTTGGGAGGGTCAGTACCAGGAGAGCACGTCCCTTCCTTACATCTCCCATTATTCCTCTCTTTGTATAGGGCCTCTCTTTGCATGGATTAATCACTTTGTTCTTCAATGTCCATAATCCTGTCTATTAACAACCAGACTCATTGTTTTCATAGGTAACAATGTCTAAACTGACAATCATCTTAGAAAAAAAATAAATCTCTAGGAATGGTTTCATACATCGCCGGATGTTAAAGGAATCCATTAGTTTTATTGATATATTTAAGTATTCGTTTTAAAGGAAGTAAAATTATTATAAATTTAAATAGGCGTGATGCATTTTCTATATAATTTAACAAATAGATTAACTAACCTAGGCCACAAATTATAGAGAAATCTGTCCTGAGGTATTTCACAAACAAAACCGATGATACCCAGCGCAGGTTAGGTCTGACACTACCAATTTGATACAATCCTTTTTAAAAAATAAACAGCATGTGTTGCGATTTAAGGCCTGGGCAGAATTTAAAGCCCAAACCTGCATTTATTCATGTAATTGATGATTTGCTATAAAAAAATACGGTACTTGATGGGCTGTAACTTATTATCGTGTGGGCTCAACTTGCTGTGCCAGGAGACCTGTTTAGACATGTGAATGGCCAAACCTAAAAGACCCGCCGTAAAGTCAAACCTCTTGGGAAGTGGTACTCGTATTGTAAGGAAGTAGATTATAATACTTGTCGTATTAATCCAAACAGGTCACTAAATACAATTCTTAGCGTTGTAAATTCAAATTTACCGATCCATTTTCTCATATTTATATAAAAAGTTGAAAGTAAATTATCTAAATTATAATACCTTACTAATATAGGTTTCCTTATCATACTTTAAATAATAAATAATGCCACGCCAAGCAGTGATTGCTGTTAAACGCAGTACAATGCCAGCAGCGCGGACTTCCTGATAAGTCTCAGTTGGTTTAATATTGGCACAAACATGTTTTACTACATATTCAATTTAGGTTGAACCTCACTCTCGCCAATGTAGAAAAAATCTAAACTATTTCAATGGTAGGTGGACACATGTTTATTAAATATTCTACAAATGGAAACAGTGTTTTACAATCTTGATGCTAGTGGACATAATTGGAAAGAGATAAATAAGGTAGATCTTCCTTATTTGAATCATTCTGTAAAGGTAACGGAACGAGTATTACGCTCATTCTTAAATGGTCAGAGCTAACCATTTTCACAGATCGACTCGACCTGGTGGCTGAAAAAACAATTCAATTTGGTAGTATTACTGGAAATCAAACCCTGGACTCTCAGGGTAACAGTTTAGTACTCTACCCATTTCACCACTCGTTGTTTTAAATCTAAGGAAATGAAGGTTCACTGATTTAGAAGGACAATTGCTTAGAATTAGTCGTCCATTCCTGGCAGTCATACTAATCTTAGAAAAGAATTGACACTATTACAACAAAGTTTAATGCGAGCACTACTGGACAACTATTACGACAAAATTTATGTATCACTGGAGTAAGATTAGGGGAATGTACACAAATCGTGTTACTTAAGTGGCTTTCATAGAGTATTTATATAAGCGTCAGAAAAAAAACGATTTTTCAACTCGGTTTCTTTATTTCGATGATATGTTTTATATAAATATTACAGTTTACATATCACACACTGTTATCCATTTTCTGTTCATTAATTTTCTTTTATTATTTGGTTCAATCTTCACTTGAGCTACTAGTTTCATACTAAAACACTTTTATATGTTACACATGCACTTTCGTTTGTGTATGTTGTTTACTGAGAATGGCTGTTTAGGGAGATGTAGGTCTATCCAATTGTAATCACTTCTTGGTGGTTTGAGTTTAGGGCAGGGTAAAGGTTGGGTAGAAATATTACCTAATTTTTTAGAGAGTATTTTAGGTGAAGATGTCAAAAATTGTTATAATGTAATATGGTGTTGAGTATGTGTTGGAGGGAGCTTAAAATGTTTATTTATTTCATAAAGTTCGATTATGTGGTTTTGGTTAGTTTTGTTTTGTTTACGTGGTATTAGTATTGACGTTCTGTTTGTGTAGTTGGGGATTGGAGATATGAGGCGTTGGCCAAATTTCGACTGAGAGTTTTTGTTTGTGAGTGGTATTTATTTGTGCTTATATTACACACATTGACAAGAATACATAAAAAGCACTTACAAACAAAAACACTCAAACAAACATTTCCCAAAACCTATATTCACAAACTACAACTAAGTACACAAAAATAACATCAAACCTACAAATTATACAGAAACAAAACAAAAATATACACACGACCGAACAGTATGTAATATATAAACATTTAGGTCACCACCAAACACATTTATAAACACAATTACATTATAACTAACATACACTTTTTAACGTAAAAATTCCAAAAAAATCTTTAAAAACTCATCTAGTATCCTTATACCAACCCGCCCTTACCTTTACGTAAAAACAACATAGAAGTCGTTACGGTCTCAGTTGACAGTGGAATGAAATGGTCGTAGTCAGTAAAAAAAGCTCTGCTCTAGGCAAGTATAACATATCGATAGTTTTAGTGTCGATTATTATTACAATTTATTTTAAATATCTATATATCAATTAAATAACGTACGAGCATTAAATATATATATAAATATATATATATATATATATATATATATATATATATATATATATATATATAGGTTAGTGTTATTACTGGTAACACTTGTCACCAGTTATGCTACTGAAAATACAGTATGAAAATTGATATAGTGACTAATTATGATAAATAAGTCATATTAATGAAGAAATTATATTAAAGTATATTTTAATTTTATTAAATATTATATTTATGAATCATATTATTTAATATAATAAATTAAATAATATAATAAATATAATTAAATAAGAGTTGAAAGACAATCATCAACAAATATTGGTATCGGTTTATTAATTTAAAAAAATTAGTAATATTTATAAGAGCAGAGATCCCCAATGGTAATATTTCAGTATTTGGAACAACAGCTGTAATGAAATTATAAATCATCCACTGTTATAGTAAATCGTTTCGGCTTTAAAGCAACTTCCTTAAAGGTATTACAGTATACATCCATAGAATATGTATTTTATATCGTCAGAGCAGTTTTGCTGTGCAATTACAAATAGTTAACTTAAAAAAAGGTTTTGAGACAAATAAACAATATCTCAAGACGTTTTTATAAGGTGTTATTAAAGTAGTGACTTATACGTCTGCGGCGAGGTGGGTGGGGACGCGTCGCATAGCGTGCAGAGTACCCGAGCACTTCTCCATTCACCTCGACGAGCGCAGTAGCCCTGACCCTAGGGTCGGGAAGAATTGATGAGCACCGAAATCATCTATTAATATCTTCGACAAAGTTCAAGGACATGTTGAAAGTATCATTCATGGATTTTATTTTGTTTAGGCAGCAAAGAAAGAATAAACAGGATGCGGATTGGTTTACCAAGGGGGAGGATCCTGGGAGTTGGATCTTCAAAGGTTCACGGTCGTCGATAGCCGAAGGCTCGAGAAGTCGGTGAGTTTTTGCATTTGTTTGTTGTGATTTATTTTTCATCATAAAATCCGAGTTTTAATTTATTTTACGTTTCGATAATTGTTACCTGTGTTATTATAAATACGAAAAGCATTGCTGGCGAAATATTACTGGAGGTTTAAAGGTTGCAGAAGAAAAATGAAAAAAAGCTTTAAGTCAAACAAAACAATAAAAATAATTTTATTGTAAATAATAATACATACACGATTGCAAAATACCCTTGTTATTTCTCAAATACACGCCATTGCCTTAACAATTATTACCGAATCATTACGATAATCATTTACAAAATTACCGTTCAAAGAATTGCATATTATAAGAATAAACATTCTAAGAGGTTTCAACTTTATAAATATTGTAGACTAAAAGAGGAAAGTAGTAATTGTGTTTCAGTTACATTTTAGTGATCCCAGCGATAGATTCAGTTAGGTTCGTAGAATTACTTGAGAATTAACACAATACAAATTATTTAGGAAAAAACTAAATGAAAACACACACTTGAAATACATTAAATACTTCATGAAATACAAATGTTTTTAGTTTATTGTTTTGTAAACAAAATTATTGTTCACAATAAATAAACCTAATTGTTTTGGTTCAATCATCAGTGGTTTGAAATACGCTCCACAAACAGTAAACTATAACTGTAAAGCAGTTCCACGCACCATAGGTAGTTATTTGTCAGTTAAAACCTTCGATTTCATTAACGTATTTATAACAACGTAATTAAAGTAATTAAAGTAATCAATAAACGAGAATAAGTTTTATTAATTAATAATTACTTGGTCTCAGAAACCAATCTCAAACCTTATTTACTTCAATTTTAGTTAATACAATGTCTCAAGTTACAGTAAAATTCAATCAATCCAATGAAAGCACTCACAACTAGTCTGAAACGTTAAATCACAGCCCATTTTACGTGTCCTTTTTATGTTCTTTTCCGTTGTTTGAATAATCTGCTTCAAAGACTTTGTTAGAATACACCTACACTGGATCCGTATTTCTCCCGATCCGATGCAATGTCGCCCGCCGTCGGAAGGAAACAAACACAAGAGATTGTAGGACAGGTGTATATATTGCACGCCGGGCTCCAACGTATTTTATTTACGTTTAATTTTTCGTCCCGACGAGAGAAAACTATAGCTACAAGTAAAGAGCTTTTGATTGATCTCGTGATATATAAGTTTGGACTAAGGGAGGAAAAGCTACCAAAGGACATAACTGCATTTTATATATTATTTTATTCAATATATTACTCCTTTCAATATATTAGTAGTTTGTTTTTAGAGTACTAAACTTTCGATTGTAACTCTCTTCAGACTTTTGAGACATTGCGATCGTCATATTGTTGTTTACGGTTCAAATACCTTTCAATTAAATAAATAAATAAATATATATATATATCAGTATTTACAAATGTATAATAATTTTCAACTTTTCATAAAATCTGTAACATTATTATTAAGAAAATAAATATATAATAATAAATAAATGTAAATTTGAGTTTAGTCACTTAATTGCGACACAAAAGTTTTCCTTAAAGTTATAACGCCTTCTATATTTTCAAGAATATAAGGTAAAACTTTCACATATTCATGCGATGACACAACTTGAATTTATCAGGGTAGGGACGCAAAGTTTGGGAAGTTTTATTAAATTCTCCTTAAGTTTTGTCTACTTTAAATTTATGTAGCCATGTACGTTTTATAAAACTTTGAGAAAGTTTTTTTATAATATCCAACATGAGAAATTCTTCATTGCAACTCAATATTATTCGTCGGTGCTTGGGCGTTATCTGAACTAATGTAGGCACTTAAGTGGGGTGACATCGGATCAGAAAATCGGAATATATCGGATCGGATAGGGAGTGATACGGATCCAACGTATAGGCAGACTTAGATTAGTGGATGAACATCGGAGCGCTGCCACAGGTTTGTTGGCAAAGAAAATCTTTCTTATAGATTTTGTCTACATTTCTTGATTCGTAATATAGGTCCTCGTTCCTAACATAAGGAACTCGCCTTGTTAATCCAAAGTTTGCCAGAAGTGTATTCAAAACTGGCCAATATGATCTTAGTTGGAGAATCTACAGAATTTAAAAGGCAACCGGTTTTTAAAAGTATCCATTCCCTTAGTGAAACATGTCAGATCGAAACATGCACATTACTATACCTAATTTTAATTCGGCAAATAGCTAGATGTTGTTCCGTTTTTATAAACGATTTTAATTAACACATACAAAACTCTTGAATTTTGTAGTCCGTTACGTTCGGTGAATCTTATTAATCACTTAAAAGTTTAGGACTATCCGAACTTAAAATTTAGTAAATTTGTTTAAACTTACTGAGACAGAACGTTTTCGATCGCTATGTAGCGATCTTCATCAGTGTCTCCCTCTGGATCGCCACATAGCTATAGAAAATCAGTAAGCTTTAACAAATTTACTAAATTTAAAGTTCTGATAGTCGTAAACTACTGTTTAAGTGATTAACATACAAAACATTAGTGGCCTTGCATGTTCCAACAATAAAGTTACCTTTTTCAGTGGTTGCCTTCTTACACATTACCCGTGATAAATTAGTGTATTAACAATCTAAGAACGACTTTTCTCTCTGGTCACGATTATTTTCAACAATTTAATTGAAGCTATCACAGACGTTCACATTTAATCATACCATATCAAGGTCAAGCAACGTTAAGAATTCAATCAATGTACATTAAACAGCTTATCTATATTGGCACTAATTTTAATTTAAATAACTAAATAAAAACCTAATAAGTACATAAAATGTATAAAGTACAAACCTACAAAAAATAATTAAATCCATCACATGTAATGTGACTAGACTTAAATGAGATTTAACCTAGGTATGCGATTCACTATAATCTATTGAAGGAACGTTTGAAATTAAAACCTGCCTAACATAAACTTGAAATTATGTAAAGTGAAAGTAGACATTCGTTGCAATTGTTTGAAGGTTTAACTGCATAAAACAAAAAGCTGTTATACAGTTGAAAAATGTAGTCCTTAGTTATCCTTTTCTTATGAAAAAATAAAACTAAAAGAGTGTAAATATATTAATTAAAACAACCTCTCACCATAAATTCAACAAATTTTATTTTAACCTTATGTACATTTCGACTACAAAGTAATCATCTTCAGAGGTATTTTTACAAATAACTGTTATTTGTAAAAATACCTCTGAAGATGATTACTTTGTAGTCGAAATGTACATAAGGTTAAAATAAAATTTGTTGAATTTGTGGTGAGAGGCTGTTTTAATTAATATAAACATTTACGCCACAGTTGCTTTAAGTTGTTGTAAAAGAGTGTAAATTAGATATAAATCAAATATTATATTAATTAAAAAACCTTATGGCTAGTTTTAGTTAATTCTAAAATACAGTTAAAATTCCAAACACATTAAATAAAAAATTAAGGCCAACAATGTATCAAAAAAATACTGTCATAAATTCCTTAAAAAAATGAATCTATAAAAGGAGATAACGTAAAAAATGTCAATAGCTAACAATTCAAAAATACATCTTTAAAGTTATGTTACAATATTGGTATATAACCAAAATAAACCTTTTTATTACCAGAAAATAATTAAAAATATATTGCACGAGAAGAAATTAACTAAGAACGTACGTAATCTATTTCAAACACTGAAGTTACACTACAACTAGGGGTTATTGAATGTATGGTACATTTATACAATGCTGAAGGTTAGTGCTGGGAATATCTTCCCATGGAAATTGTTTATGAGGCAATAAATTTAATATATCTTAATTCGCTTATTGTAGTTGATCTTTATCTTTAATATTTTTGATTGTATTTCTTTAACAATTTTGTTAATATTTTTGAAATTTCAACCATAATATCTGTCTCAATAAAAAACAATGATTTCCAATTTATAACTGGAACGTCCATAATGAATAAAGTAGATACTAAAACTTCTTATTTTAGTACCATTTCAATAGAATTTATATAGTTTATTAATACTAACAAACAAACGCCAAAGTCATTGTTAATAGAATTTTATGATTTTAATACATCTCAGCCTAGGAGCAGCACTGACAATTGAAACATTTGTGAATGACGACGTCACGAGTGTCCATGGTAATTGAGCATATAGATCAGTTTATCACTTGATGATACGAAGGACGGCGGATCAAGTCTTAGCGACTTCCTTTTCACCTTGATGCCACCGTTTCATACACATTGACCTAACCTAGCCTTGGTCTACTGACTTTTCATTTTACTTGAAGTAAACGCTAATGCTACGTTTTATCGAGTGTATAAAAGTTATTCTTCGTCTCCGGGCTGTAAATAATACCGCCTTGATGTTTTGTCCGGGACGTTATTTACACGGCGTGTTTAAGACCGCACTTTATAGCTTTAATATTGTTTTGTAAAGTGGATTAAGCGGTAGACGAAGCTGACGTCAATAAGCCCACCGCGCCGTCTAACCGGAAATTGTTTAGATGAAGACATAAACGCTTGCTTTTATATGAATAATAAAATGCTATAAAAATGATTTAGGATAGGTTAGGCTAGTTTGAATATATTTAGATATGCATAGATTTTAAAATAGGGGATGGCACTTGAAAGGTTAGGTTACGACACGCTATGACAGGTTAGGTTATTCTAAACATATTTATACTTGCATAGATTTTAACTTGTTATACGACACAGACGAGGTTAGGTTGGATTTAATTTGAATATATTTATTCATCCGTTGATTTTTCTCTTGTCGTATGACATGGTTATAGTTATGATTGGGGAAAACAATTTGGAAAAATCTTTCCAAATAAAAACTATAGGCTATTTTCCTCTTCAAACATTGTTATTGATGAAGCCAGGAAATTGAGGCAGATCGATCAGTTGGAACGCAATAAAGGTATGAAAACCATCAGGTATTCCTGAGTTTGAGATAACCTCATTACATTTTGTTGGTAAATGATTTGTACTTGATTTTAAACCGATCCAGTTGACATGCGACCAGAATAGACACAGGGGCTTCTGTGATGAATAGTTACAAAGATAGCTAATAGATTACAGACATATAAATATAGTATTTTAGAATACATAATTATTAATATATTTGGTTTTCAACCGCAAAAAGGAGTTGTAAGTAGTTGTATCTGCTCATTGCATTATTATTTATTTTTTTTAAAACCTAATATTTTTAAGTCATATTCCTCGATCCATATTTATTAGGAACCATTTCGTAGTGACGTCACTGTTCGCTTTATTGCGGTATTTCTCACAGTGAGTATTAATTAGTGTAATATAGTGAAAATACTTGATTAAATGTTGAAAATAATTCAATATAAAATTTTAAAAGCAAATAACTAAAATCTTTTCTGTTTAGCTGAAAAAGAAATTTAACAAAAGTTTTTTTCTACTTATGTGTTGTCCATGCGCTCCTTGCTGTTTCTTTTTAGGATGTTATTTCGCCGCAATTTGGCTATCTCACGTAGATCTACCACTTACTGCAAAACCTCATTTCAATAATTATTTTTGCTTTAACTTTTTGCTACTTCCTAAAAATAGGAAGTATTTTCTTTATTGGATTACTTCTATATCCTGCTCAAAAATTGTCTCAACACCTCTTAATATGTTCTATTATAAGAAAGCTCCTGTTTTAACTATTGTATCAAGTAATACAAACAAATATTTTTTAAACTTAAATCCTATTTAGGTCAACAAAAAAAATTTATTTTAGTTACTTTTTATTATTATAAATAAAGTAACATAACCTATGCGTTACAATAACTATTCTACTACATATCCTATAGCATAAAATCAGCTGTTTTATGAAATCATATGTTATTACTTATTTTAATCCAAATGGGACAAAATATCTATGCTGCATTGCTTACCTTGCCCCTTTTATGAAAACATTTTCCCTCAATATAAAACTAAAACTAATTCATTATATTTAATTAATGAAATAATGTTTGAAACATAGTAGTAACATCAATTGTCATCCATTACAAGTTTAAAAAAATGTATTTGAACTTGAGTGGATGAATAGAACGTATATATATATATATAATATATAAATTTATAAATATATATATTTATAAAGGGAGACTGTCAACTAATAGATGGAATTGAAAATTGCCCTCAATTAACTAATCTCTAGTGCAAATTAGAACCTTACTCTGCGATCCTTCCCTACACACGTCTGTACATTCCCATAGTTGATAAATTAATCCTTTTTTCGTGAACGTTTTTTGAACATTAGACATTCTATCAACTCTTAGAGCGTTTGAACCTATCACAGTTCATTTTTTTAATTTTGTTAACGATTTTACCGTTAACCCAAGAGTTTACCCAGCAGGTTACATTTGCCAGTTATTAGAAAGAATCAACCATAATCTAACGAGTTTCTTGTCATTACCAGATACTAACTTTCTAACACTTGTTTACTGAATTAAACTTCTGAAAAATAATAATGCCCCCCCCCCTTAAGTCCCCAGCTTGTCCTAAACTACTGCTTTATAAGTTAAACTGACATTACATTTATGCTCTCTTACTCGCGTTTTAATAAATTTAACTGTAGAAATTACTTCTCTAGAAAAGGCAAATTATTCATGGACTCAGCCCCCTACACACACACACACACACACACACACACACACACACACACACACACACACACACACACACACACACACACACACACACACACACACACACACACACACACACACAAACAACTCACACACACACACACACACACACACACACACACACACACACACACACACACACACACACACACACACACACACACACACACATTCACACAGACGCATAGAGAGTTAGTATAATATAGAGAAGCAATCGTGCAAATTCGAGCTATGAAACTTAAACATCTCCAAATCTTAAGAGAAACATACAAAAGCCTTACAACACAACAAATATAAAGTCTAGATTTTGTAATTGAAATTTAATCAATGGGATATGTTCTGGATAAAATAAGACGTGTGATTGAATAATTAATAAAAAATATTTTTTGAAGTATTTTAGGAACTGACTAAATAGTTTCAAAACGTCGCCCATTAGTCTTTTTAAGAATGAATCGCAAAAGACAAACATCCCGGCAATTTAATCCTTCCTAAACCACTACCGACTAAACAAATAAATTGAAGTAAAATTGTTGAAGGTGGCCGAGACATAAATCTGAGAGAGGTCGCATATTTCAGTACAAAACTACTAGAATAACTCCAGTGTCAACGTAACCTCAAATATTTTAAGCAAACAGTTGCGAGGAAGTTGTCAAGATATGGAAATGTCATATTTACTTTGCTTATTGTTGTGAGTAAGGATGCTGCCAGTCCTTGTCCCTGACACACTGACACCGTGTTTTGATTGATTGGCCATCTCTGTAGCCAGAAAATAATAAAGTGACGTCACGAGGGATGAGGTCACGTGACTCACGGTTTGTCAACGGGTTTTGATGGCTTCCTTATTACCTGCTGAGAGGCTAATAGTAGCGTTTATGTTCGAGATAATGATGTAGATTTCTTTTGGTTCTTTGTAAACATTTATTAAAATGTTACTTTTGTAAAATTGAATCTTACCGACTAGGCAATGTTTCATAACATTCAATCACACCCAGGACGGAAAAATTGTCTCACGTCTTATCTAAAACAAGAAAAACCTCTCGTGCATGTAAAATTAACGCGTTGGAAAAGTAAACATTATAGTAATATCTATCTCTTGAGTGTTAATAAAATTAAACGTTATTATTAAACTAACTAGAGACGTGTGCACAACAAACTGCAACACAGCATACAATACAACAAGAACAAAAATAATTAAACTCCAAGTAACAGGCACCATACAAACTAACTAGAGACGTGTGCACAACAAACTACAACGCAGCATACAATACAACAAGAACAAAAATAATTAAACTCCAAGTAACAGGCACCATACAAACTAATTAGAGACGTGTGCACAACAAACTGCAACGCAGCATACAATACAACAAGAACAAAAATAATTAAACTCCAAGTAACAGGCACCATACAAACTAATTAGAGACGTGTGAACAACAAACTGCAACGCAGCATACAATACAACAAGAACAAAAATAATTAAACTCCAAGTAACAGGCACCATACAAACTAATTAGAGACGTGTGCACAACAAACTGCAACGCAGCATACAATACAACAAGAACAAAAATAATTAAACTCCAAGTAACAGGCACCATACAAACTAATTAGAGACGTGTGCACAACAAACTGCAACGCAGCATACAATACAACAAGAACAAAAATAATTAAACTCCAAGTAACAGGTACCATACAAACTAATTAGAGACGTGTGCACAACAAACTGCAACGCAGCATACAATACAACAAGAACAAAAATAATTAAACTCCAAGTAACAGGCACCATACAAACTAATTAGAGACGTGTGCACAACAAACTGCAACACAGCATACAAAACAACAAGAACAAAAATAATTAAACTCCAAGTAACAGGCACCATACAAACTAACTAGAGACGTGTGCACAACAAACTGCAACGCAGCATACAATACAACAAGAACAAAAATAATTAAACTCCAAGTAACAGGCACCATACAAACTAATTAGAGACGTGTGCGCAACAAACTGCAACGCAGCATACAATACAACAAGAACAAAAATAATTAAACTCCAAGTAACAGGCACCATACAAACTAACTAGAGACGTGTGCACAACAAACTGCAACGCAGCATACAATACAACAAGAACAAAAATATTTAAACTCCAACTAACAGGCACCATACAAACTAATTAGAGACGTGTGCGCAACAAACTGCAACGCAGCATACAATACAACAAGAACAAAAATAATTAAACTCCAAGTAACAGGCACCATACAAACTAACTAGAGACGTGTGCACAACAAACTGCAACGCAGCATACAAAACAACAAGAACAAAAATAATTAAACTCCAAGTAACAGGCATGATACAAACTAATTGGTACTGACTGTAACAAATTTTATACTTAGAAAACAAGCCTCAGTATTCAATAATGATTTATAGAACTCTAATAAACGCTCTATTAAATATGACATCCACTCATCATTTGCCAACAACATAACGGGAACAACACAGTCGTAACATAGGAATTCCCCACATCAACAATAAACGATCTATTATCAATATAATAAAACAATATAAAATATACAGAAATACTAAACACGAAACAAAAACGTAATAAATTAGAAAAATCAGTACAGATAACATACACGTCGACCACATTAAAAAACCCACCTTTAATATTGTTATCACCTTACCAAATTGAAGCTGCCCTTAATGGTCAACATAAGCTTACAATAGGCTATTGCGATCGAGTCTCAGTAGGGTTTTTATAAATGTATTTAAATTATAAGTATATTAAGTCGATAAACGGTTTATC
Source organism: Prosapia bicincta (assembly GCA_036971475.1). Classification (NCBI taxonomy): domain Eukaryota; kingdom Metazoa; phylum Arthropoda; class Insecta; order Hemiptera; family Cercopidae; genus Prosapia; species Prosapia bicincta. The sequence goes on from JBAIZL010000428.1 coordinate 657,109, forward strand.
AATATCGAATCAATATGGTTAGCATATTTAGAATAATATTATTTCCTTGACGTTTTATTCTTACTAGAATCTATTCTATAAGTATAAGTTAACCGAAATTTAAAATTACCAGCAGTTAGAAAACAAAGTAATCTACTTGGAGTAGTGAATTTGACAAATTTCGTAAATTTTCTTATAAAATAGAGCACAATAAAATAAAACATAACACAACCGTATGAATGTTTATTTGTTTACCTTATCCCTAAACGTTTATTGAATGTTTTATTGCTCTATACAAACAAGGAGACGCCAGAGAATAGACTATTGAACGTTACATGCTGAATATAAAATTTTTATAATTAGTCCCTAATAAATTAACTTATAAAAATGCAATTCATACAAACAGGAGCATGACATAACCTTAATATAAACAAGTGGAATTATATAAAAATTGCTTATACTTATTGAATCAAATATACAAATTTTCTGAACTTCAAGTGATTAAACATAACCTCCAAATGGAGAAATAAAAGTGAGGTATGAAATCAAGTGTTATAGTTTAGGATGATACGTTGAAGTTTGTGGTTGTTGCGTAAAGGACTCATCGAACGGTTTTACTCCCCATCGAAAATATTCCTGGTCCATTCAATTATGAAATTCTTAAAATCCAGATCAGTTGAAAAATATCTTTTTAAGGTTAAAACTGATAACAGTATTTTTTTTGTATTTGTAAGTGGGTTGATACAAATCCAAAGTAAGCCTAGATCTGAGAAACAAAGCTAAATAAATGTGATACGTACTACAAAATATTACTTTTATACCTATTAATAGAGTCAAATAACATTAATTTATATATACTCAAAGCAAAGTTGAAACGTATTAATATAGTGTGTAAATGATCATAGCTAGTGAAATGAATAAACTCTTGGGTAATAAAACAAGTATTTAAAAAACAAATGTTTAGTTTAAGATATATTGAAAAATATTTTACTTAAGTATGTGTTTCTTTATCCTTGTTTGTTTCTTAAACTTGAGCTGCAGTATTCACGAATGCAAGAAAATATGGCTGAACCAGTATTTGCGTTGTCGCTATAATCTTTTGGTGTTTCAGGAGATTATCTCTTGTTAAGTCCAGCTGGAACTCATGTACAAAAGGATATAGGCCTATCTCCTGAAATAGTTCCGCATTATATCATAAACATAATTAGGGCCTACCGCTAAAGGCACGTTTGGGCTTACATTGTGTTCATTTAAACGTGTATAAATTATTTAACATTTAATTTCGATATTTACCGTATATTGTTTAATAAAAATTGTTTTCTAAACAGATACGTCGATTTCGGGAATCAGAAAATCGGATGTTATTCTTAAAGTGTTATTTAAAACTCTGCGAAAAGTATAAAGGTACATCGAACATCTGAAGTTTTATAGAGGTGATCGTTGGGCCAATCACGTCGTAAAATGTTGAAGTTTATTGACAACTTTAAATAGTTTACTTTGCTCCGACCCAACGGCCGCGGCGTTACACAATCCTGAGCATCGATTCTTTGTTTACTGCCGGAGTGGTTGACAACATAATGACAAATAATGACCTAACCTAACCTCACCTGAGGCTCGTGCTGTACTTAACCTTACAGGTCTCGGATGGTTTCCGGGTTTTAAATTGAGAACAATTTACTTTAAAATTGTGTTTTTAATCAAAGAATTTATTAATAAACTTGAGGGACACAGGAAGTGGATGGGCTTTGTTATTTATTGTCATTATGGTGATTATTTGTTTATTATAACGTTGTGGAGCACCTAAACATCAATTTCAATGCAACAAGAGAATTTATAGCTACAATCTTAGTAACTAATGAAACGGTTACATTCAAATGCAAACATTCAGTCTTACGTGTTTTGTTTACTTATTATTTTATTAATTTAATCAACACATTTAACAATATGTCAATCACAAATATTCTAAAAATAGTGAGCAGATGATAGGGTCGAGACACAGCGAAGCCAAACCAAAAGTTTCCTCAAGTCACGGTTTTGGAACTATTCGGCTTAACTTTATTCCAAATATTCTTCAACACTTCATTATGCGTAGCCGTTAGAGAGTAAGTCTACTTGATTATGTGACCTTGACACACGTAACCCCTCCCTACATTCTACAAATCGATACTCTAATTCTACTTCTATTTACATTCCTTTACGAACCTTCCTCGGGATTTGACTGATGATTAAGGTACAAAACAGTGTTAGTTTTGTCTGTAAGAAACTCTTTTATGAGCAAACCTTTTTCTACTTTCTCTCGTTTCTTTGTAGAAAGTAGATACTTATCTACTCACTGTAAAACATACTTATCTTTAAAGTATATACTTTAAATAAAGTATTTACTTTTCTTAATATCTAAAGAACGTCATACTCAAATTTAATATTGACGGCTCATTGTAATATTTGTTTACCCTCTCGCATTGCATGAAATAGATACAACCAAAAACAGCCAAAAATTGTTCAGTGCAGAAATTACAACATAAATTTAAAATGAAAGTTATTCTTTAATAAAATGTTGAATCTCATAAGCTTAGTGAATTTGTTAATGGCTGGTATAACAAATAAGCGAAAGATTCAATGCGTGAAAAATTCAGAAAAATTTGTTGCCCTATAATAATTTAGTTTAACTGATTTAAAATAAAAATCGTTTTAAATGAATAAAAATATTTTTAAAAAAATGTACCACGCAGACGTTACATAATTTCTAAACAGTACACTCGTGTATCTCCTTGAAGCGCATAACTCTTGCACAACCCACCCGGGGCATGCGCAATACGTTATTGATGTTCTCTAAAACAAGTGTTTCCTTGGCTGAAACAAACGCCTAATCATCACACCTAATAGTGGCGGCCAATTATAGTCGTGTCAATCATGCTCAGAACCTTGGCTTTATGGTTTGCCCCAGTGAAATACCAAAGGTGAGGCTCATATCCCGAGCGGTCCCGGAAGTGCGTACGGCGAAACTATCCGTAATTAACTATGATAGTAGAGCAAAATAACATTATAGATCAACCACTCCCACTCATCACACTTACAACTCCACAAAAGTTTGGCCGTATATTCTGTGCTGCTTCTTCAAACCTAGAGCATACGCTTCGCATCGTTATGGTTTACAGAACCCGTTAATTAGTTTTAATTTTAGTTTATCAATGCTAGCATTTTGGAAGGTAAGTGTGTGTGTGTGTGTGTGTGTGTGTTTGTGTGTGTGCGCGTAGGTGAGCATGAGTGCGTATTTGGGCGTGAGTGTGTGTGCTTGTGGGTGTGGGTTTGAGCGAGCTAATGGGCGTGTGAGTGCGTTAAATAAGCATTTGACGGAAGCTTATTTTTCAAGATTATTTGTCAGCAGTAACAATATAGACAATGGCGTCTACATTTCGATTAGGTTATAGTTTAAAACCCTTTCTTGTTCAAAGTCAGATAGTTCTCTCTGTGGGTATTACGCTAAACGATTGAACCTTAACTAATCTAAATTTACATGTGCTTCTTTCGGTTATTCAAATTGCTATCATAAAAACGTCAATTACGATAATCAACACGACAATTTGACTCGGTGACATTGATCTTTGTTCATAAATTTGTTTCGCTTATTTAATTTACTTGCATCTGTTCTTTTATTGTCATTTTTAACGATAATATTCCAATTCAAACCTTATTTCCCTAGGAACTGTAAAGGTTTTGGCAACTCCTGGATGTTTCAATGTTTAGCTGTTCTCTTGAAGCTAATTTACCTTTTCCCTATTACATTTTTTCTAATTTCCATACAACTTCCAGAAGAAATTATGAATGTTAGGGGAGGTTTTGGTGCATAACGATTGTATACTACTTTTGTATGCAGTTTACATTCTTACAAAACAAAGTTCTATTTATGTTTAAATCACCGTTGAATTGATTTTATGATTTAAGAACTTCACTGAATCGTGTTAAATTCGATCAGCGTTAGTAAATCTGGCAGCCTGGTAAATAAATAAACATATCACTGTAATATTATTCCAGGCCTAACTTTTATAAATTATATCTTACAATCTGTGAATTATTGTACGTATCACGTGGCAAAAAACCTCTACTTACTGATATTTTTCAGCAGACGCGTTTCGCACTCAGTCAGTGGATTGTTCAATGCTCTGAGTCACGGACAAGACTCACAGCATTGATCAATGCTTAAGAAAGTAAACACAAATCAGCCACTAACAAAACCAAAGTATCTTCATGTGTTCCAGGGTCTTTAGTAAGTTCTATCCTTATCACAGACGGATGTTGTTAAATAAAATAAACGTTTAATATACTATTTCCTTACTGTCATTTAGATTATGTAATTTATGATTGACACGTATGTAGTTCAGTGATTAATAGAAACTAAAAGGTAATACAGCTTCATAAATGTAGGCCTATATCATAATAGTTCATTCGTGTATAGTTTATAATATCAACATTAAATTAATTACAGTATTCTCCATGAGTGAAATATTTTACCTTCCAAAATGTTATATTAGATTATATAGTTCCATTTGAATGTTACTTTAGTTTACCTAAATAAGGACTTTTCAATTTCAGAAATTTATTTAAACTCACCCTAATAGAGAATTTAACAAAAGCTCTATATAAATATAATATATGGTAAATGGTTTTTATTTTATTGAAATACAACATAGTTTTAGGGTAAATATTTAATTTGTGTTAGAACCAACGTTCTGTAAACAATTAGCTTCCTCCTTGTGAATTTAAAGTGAAGATGTTTTAATAAATTCCACAGTAAGTGTTTGTTTTAGTAATGATTACAACCATACATTCCCTAATATATTTAAAAGCTGAAAATATTACTGTTTGTTTTCTTGTACCCCTATCACAAGTAATGATACCTTCCTTTAGATTTTAGAATGATTTTAATTTAAATAAAATTAACTAAGTAACATTAAAATTTGTTACTTTTCAAATATATATTTTGAATATTTCAACATTATAAATTTAACAAATTCCAAATAGGATCCTACTTGATCGTTGTATATTGAATGTAAGAACACTTTCCATTACCTATTCAGGTTTTGGCCTCTGCTTAGTCTGCTACTGTTACGATTGCTTGACCCAGTGTTATTAGAAGCGGAGGTAACGGTCCTTTCCTTGGAAACAGTGTATCTAGTACGTAGCTCCAGTATAATTCAAAAGCTGATTGACGAACCTTCAAAAGCGTCATTTATTTTGAAAACATAAATCGAAAGCGGTTACACTATACAATTTGTTCGAAGGGAATATCTAATGCCAGAATTGTATATTAAAAACAGCTATTTTTCATTAGATTGGGTCTTTTAGATCAAGGGTTTAGCTATTCTGGATTTATTTTTAAGTTTTTGCGAATTAAAAATATCAGTTTAGCAAATAAACGTTGGGGACCTTTTTATTATCCACCAGGTGCAAGTAATTTAACTCGTGTAATTATTTGAAAAGCCATCCAGAACGTATACCAACTCTTTGCAAATTCCTACTGCAATCTTTCGTTTAATCAATTAATACTAATTTAGAATACTAAGATTATACACATCTTGAGTAACTATTTTGTTAAATTTGTATTAGCAAACCTCTTGTCTCTTGCTTGAGGGGTTTCTTAAGTAATGATAAGGAGGTCCACGACTGACACTTGACTGACATTTGCAGACCTAAGAAAACATCTTATAATTCTTAAGTAATGATAAGGAGGTCCACGACTGACACTTGGCTGACATTTACAGACCTAAGAAGACATCTTCTAATTCTTAAGTAATGATAAGGAGGTTCACGACTGACACTTGGCTGACATTTACAGACCTAAGAAAACAGCTTCTAATTCTTAAGTAATGATAAGGAGGTCCACGACTGACACTTGGCTGACATTTACAGACCTAAGAAAACATCTTCTAATTCTTAAGTAATGATAAGGAGGTCCACGACTGACACTTGGCTGACATTTACAGACCTAAGAAGACATCTTCTAATTCTTAAGTAATGATAAGGAAGTCCACGACTGACACTTGGCTGACATTTACAGACCTAAGAGAACATCTTCTAATTCTTAAGTAATGATAAGGAGTTCCACGACTGACACTTGGCTAACATTTACAGACCTAAGAAAACATCTTCTAATTCTTAAGTAATGATAAGGAGGTCCACGACTGACACTTGGCTGACATTTACAGACCTAAGAAGACATCTTCTAATTCTTAAGTAATGATAAGGAGGTCCACGACTGACACTTGGCTGACGTTTACAGACCTAAGAAGACATCTTCTAATTCTTAAGTAATGATAAGGAAGTCCACGACTGACACTTGGCTGACATTTACAGACCTAAGAGAACACCTTCTAATTCTTAAGTAATGATAAGGAGGTCCACGACTGACACTTGGCTGACATTTACAGACCTAAGAAGACATCTTCTAATTCTTAAGTAATGATAAGGAGGTCCACGACTGACACTTGGCTGACATTTACAGACCTAAGAAGACATCTTCTAATTCTTAAGTAATGATAAGGAGGTCCACGACTGACACTTGGCTGACATTTACAGACCTAAGAAAACATCTTCTAATTCTTAAGTAATGATAAGGAGGTCCACGACTGACACTTGGCTGACATTTACAGACCTAAGAAGACATCTTCTAATTCTTAAGTAATGATAAGGAGGTCCACGACTGACACTTGGCTGACATTTACAGACCTAAAAAGACATCTTCTAATTCTTAAGTAATGATAAGGAGGTCCACGACTGACACTTGGCTGACATTTACAGACCTAAGAAGACATCTTCTAATTCTTAAGTAATGATAAGGAGGTCCACGACTGACACTTGGCTGACATTTACAGACCTAAGAAGACATCTTCTAATTCTTAAGTAATGATAAGGAGGTCCACGACTGACACTTGGCTGACATTTACAGACCTAAGAAAACATCTTCTAATTCTTAAGTAATGATAAGGAGGTCCACGACTGACACTTGGCTGACATTTACAGACCTAAGAAGACATCTTCTAATTCTTAAGTAATGATAAGGAGGTCCACGACTGACACTTGGCTGACATTTACAGACCTAAGAAGACATCTTCTAATTCTTAAGTAATGATAAGGAGGTCCACGACTGACACTTGGCTGACATTTACAGACCTAAAAAGACATCTTCCAATTCTTAAGTAATGATAAGGAGGTCCACGACTGACACTTGGCTGACATTTACTGACCTAAGAAGACATCTTCTAATTCTTAAGTAATGATAAGGAAATCCACGACTGACACTTGGCTGACATTTACAGACCTAAAAAGACATCTTCTAATTCTTAAGTAATGATAAGGAGGTCCACGACTGACACTTGGCTGACATTTACAGACCTAAGAAGACATCTTCTAATTCTGAAGTAATGATAAGGAGGTCCACGACTGACACTTGGCTGACATTTACAGACCTAAGAAGACATCTTCTAATTCTTAAGTAATGATAAGGAGGTCCACGACTGACACTTGGCTGACATTTACAGACCTAAGAAAACACCTTCTAAGTACCGGTTCTTTATCTCTTCTTTAGAAGTACGAGTGGAAAACATGTTTTATCAAATTTTTTCCAAGAGTTTTAAAACTTGTTACAGTTATTTGAAGCATTAATAGAGAGAAATGAAGAGTGCTTTAAAACAGCGGAAAAAGGCACATAATCGATTTATAACTTAGGATATTGTTTTAATATTGCTTATATCGATGAGTTTAAACGTAATGTTTCGCAACTCTTTAAATAAATTTAAACGTTAACTTTAAACGAAAAACTAAATCTATGACTGGAGTCACGAGTCAGCTTTACCCAAAAGGTTTTATGACCACTTTTCTCACCAACTTGTACTTCAGTTTTATGCCTGCAAAGGGTTGGAGTCACGAGGCAGCTTTACCCAAAAGGTTTTATGACGGCCTCTCTCAGCATTTTGTACTATAGTGTTACGCCTGCAAAGGGCTGAAGTCTCAAGGCAGCTTTACCCAAAAGACTTAATGACGGCTTCTCTCAGCATCTTGTACTACAGTGTCACGCCTTCAAAGGGCTGGAGTCACGAGGCAGCTTTACCCAAAAGGTTTTATGACGACTTCTCTCAGCATCTTGTAATAAACAGTTAGGCCTGCAAAGGGCTGCAGCAACGGTAAAATAGTTTAAATAACCGATTAAACTTGACAGCTCATATGACAGGAGTAATCTCTGGTGTCTTGGCTCCAGTTAAATCTAACGTAAAGAAAATAAATAATTTTAATTAAAGTTCTAAAAACCTTGTATTTTAATAAAATATTTCCATTTTGAAAACCGACTAATATTTTGAGCCCAATAATGACTTTTTCTTAAAGGGAATACATTTCCATAGCAACCAATTTTTTCATTCTGTTATGAAATTGAGCACTGCGTACACCATTTGTGAATTCTTTCACCATACCTTTGTTTTACTTAACAAAGGCTATTTGGGTAAGCTAAACACGTAACCTACATAAAAAACCATGCGAAAATATTAACATATACAAAAATTAAAACAATACAGATGGCTAGGAGGAGCTAATTTATATCATAAATGTTTAAGATACAGCGTATGCAAGAGACATTTTTTGGACCAACAAATATACACTATCATTAGGTTCAAAAATACTCTCTTAAGATTTCCTGTACACTAGTATTTAATTTGCAAATTCAACCAATTCAGTAATATATATTTGTCTTGATGAAAGAGTGAAAAGGTAATTTATAATAAAACTTCTAGAGGAATTCCGATAAATCTGCATTCCCACCCATTCTTTCATCCAGGAAAAATGGTGGAATAAACCTATATCTATATGAACGATATTTATAATCTCTTATTGTTATTACTGAAAAATTAGGTACTGTAAAGTTCACAAAACCAAAATATATTCATTCCAATACAAACGGAATGTGGACGTTGGCCTGTTGTTGAATCTGCGGCAAAGTATTTTGGAGATATTTTAAATAATTACTCATCTAATGATAAAAACAAGTATCTCTTTTAGAAATTTAAACACAAATTGGGTTTATTTATGTTAATAAAATGTCGTTAATAACTATTAAATAATCTAGCTTTTTATAGTTAAAACTAGCCCAGAAATTAAAATCTTTTCATCAAATACGGTCATTATGAAGTATGCTTAGGCCTAAATCGTCATCATATTTACAACTTATATTATTCTTCGGTTAAATTATACGTTGAAATAGAAATGACTTGTAAAAGCAAAATATATATAATTGCGTGCGCGCGCGCGTGTGTCTATTTGTACATAAACGTTGTTAATTAGGTTTATAATTTTACAATAACTTCTGTTTACTCTTTTAGCCTCTCAGACCAAATACGACTGCACGGGCAAGATACCCACAGCAACCTCCGACAGCCAGTACAAAGTATCACCTTTCCTGGCAAGGGCTTTGGGAAACCCCTTCCCCCATGAGTAAGTTTCTATTTTTAAATATATTTGAGGTGTAAAATATCAGAGTTTAATTTTACTTTTATGCTTACTAGAAACGTAAAACATTTAAAAGATGAAATGATAATGCAAATCTACCCCACTCTTTATAGAAAGTTATTATCTGTAACAACGTGTCATAAAGCAACGAATCTTATAGTTTCCTTAATCTCAAACAAGTGAAATAGCGATATCAGTTGACTATGGTTATCCGTTAATTTAGTTTGCTAATTCCTGCTAAGAGCAATAATGTTTCTTTTAAATGCATTTACGAGTTGAAATCAGCTGATCTGAAATAGTTAGTTATGTCAATAATACAACAGATGACTACGATTTCTCTAATTTAGTATTGTGTTTGCCCACCAAGAGCACTCACGTATATTTCCAAAACTTTTTTTTCTCAAATTACCTGGTTTTAAATGTTTAACGATATAATTGTCCAAACAAATAGCTAAATTTTCCTGGGTCATTTTCTTTTTGAAAACGGATGCTACAATTGTATCTAACTTGCCAGGTAAGTTATTCAAGGATGTTTTTTTCAAGAAAAGAACTTAGTGAGATTTCTGAGTTCAAATGTTAAATATTTACAATAAGAACTAGGCATGCATTTCTTGCATAGAGATGAAAAGTGTCATGCATAATTTCTAGTGCTTCATTAGGTCTCCATAAACAATTTTCACGCAACTGGAAAATCCATTACGGTTAGGCTAACAGTAGAGACACATACTGTTTGGTTTTAAGGCTACACATTATTAATAATAGCTGTATCATTATACGTCTATAAAACATCGCGTCATGTTTCGATAACAAATGAAATTCTCTTTAGGGATTAAAATTTATTATTTTACAAACGACACATAAATTGAAATCTGAATTCTTTCACTGACACAATTTGCAACAAAACAGTGACGTCATGTCATA